>UESW01005109.1:364620-412228 GCA_900491605.1 Calamus simplicifolius
GAATTACTCGGGAACCCCCCTCCTTCTCTAGAAACTGGGTTCCTCCCGATCTGTCAGGCTCTCGCGGAGTAAATGCCCTCGAAACTCCCCCTAATTGCCTTAAATCGGCCACCTTTGGAAAATGCGAAGAAGGAGCGTCAGCACCTGACACTGACTCGCTCCCCTTGGAAGTAGCCAAAGTCATAAATGTCGGGCGTACCCATGCACTGCCCGTTCCGCCTTGGTGCTCCACGCCGAATCTCGTAAGAACCAAACATCATGAGTCTCAGTGGCGACCAAGTCATCCCTCCGAGCCATAAATCTTCAAACCTCGGCTGGGCCGAGCAATTATTCTCTGAACCTCGGCAGGCCCGAGCAACAATTCTCTGAACCTCGGCAGGGCCGAGCAACAATTCTCCAAAATTCGGCAAGGCCGAGCAACAATTCTCCGAACCTCAGCAGGACCGAGTAATAAATCTCTGAGCTTCGGCCAAAGCAAGAAATTATCAAACGATCTCCAGGGTTCCACCCAAAGTCGGGCAGCCTATGAGCCCCAGCTAGGTTGGATAGTGTGGAATCCTTGGACAAGTACGAGCGATATCCCTGCTCCTCGTTTCATCGCCAACAACAACTCTCGGCACAAAAGAAACAGAAACTAGGGGAAAGAATAAAACTTCCTTTATTTCATAAACATCGAATCAAATTACAACCGCCTGAGAGGCATTACAAGTGCATTGAAATGCATGAAATAAAAATGGGTACATAACTCGGGCAAACTGCTCCAAAGTAGCTTCGGGCGACTATGATGCTTCGGCATCCGGTCCAGCAAATTAGGCAAGCCACGGGCCAGTCAGCTCGAGCCGATAATGAGCAGACGACATGGCCCAACCGTTGCGACCAGCTTCGGTTAATAATGATATCTCGGCGACCCAACCGAGATATCAGAAAAATCAGAAAGGGTGGATGGGTTTTTGTCCCAAACCACCCAACCGAAGGGCCCCCCAATGAGGTAGGAGGGAAGATTGTGGGCCTTGATACCAGGGCACTCCCCCAAACCTAGTGTGTACAGCTAGCCATTGCCCAAGTCGAGAGGCAATGTACTAGCGGACGACACACCATCACCCCCTCCTCACATGGCAAAAGATTTCCCAGGCGGATGAGCCTAGGGATCTGGGCCAGGGGAGGAGGAGAAATTCACGCAAGTCATGGGGAGCACGCGTGGACTTCCTACCCTACGTCCCAAAGGGTGAACCGCAAAGGTCACACAAGAAGCGTATATGTGCTCTCTCCATGCGATCTCTGCGGACCTCTTGTGCGCTCTCCATACGATCTCCGGAGCTCCTTTCTTGAGGGCAAGCCACCCCCAGCAGCTCCTTCATCACCCCAGCTGTCCGGAGGACAGCGGCGACTTGCAGGAGGAAAGCTCGGTCCTCCCGCTCTAAACCTCGGAGAGACAGGCATCATGGTTCACAGAAGAGAAAATTTTGGGTTGGCCCAACACAACCCTCCTTCCCCTCTTTTATAGGCGGAGACGAGCCAAGACAGCTATCAGAAAGCCCCGAGACTTAAAACGCCAAGCCCACGCCACTACATGGCCTCCTGAAATGAAAACAGCACCCCCCAATGCGCGCCAGGCACGTCGCTCGAGCCATGACGCATACCAAAAGATTATCTCTGATCCCGAATCATGAGCTTTAAATGCAGAAAATCATCCGCCGATCTTGCAGATACTAGCGGATTGGAGGGATCGTCCTACGAAAACGACATCCTCCAATGGCAAATAAGCACCTACACCACACGCCAAAAAAGCCCGCGTCGGAAAAGATCAATACAGCAAAGGTCCGTTGAAGGGTGCCAGGCAACCTTTTGCTGGCTGCAGAGCCGTACTACCTGCTTCGGTGAAACGAAAACCGACATGCCTCGGAAAAGACAAAGCGCTGACAGGGGTAATAAATGGATGCAAAGGCCAAACCCACTCTTAACCAAAAAGAATAAAAGGACGACAGTGAAGTTTAACAAACCCCCTACTTGGGAACAAGCCCCCCTCTTTTCATCGAAGGCACAACCACAGTCTGACCACTGGTGAGGTGGACTACCTCGGTCTTGGCCGAGCTACTCCGTCCCTCGGCCCTAGCCGAGCTACTTTGTTCCTCGGCCCCAGCCGAGCTACCTTGTCCCTCGGCCCCAGCCGAGCTTCTTTGTCCCTCGGCCCTAGCCGAGCTACTCCATCCCTCGGCCCCAGCCGAGCTACCTTGTCCCTTGGCCCTAGCCGAGCTACTTCATTTCTCAGCCCTAGCCGAGCTACCTTATCCCTCGGCCCCAGCTGAGCTACTCCATCCCTCGGCCCCAGCCGAGCTACCTTGTCCCTCGGCCCTAGCCGAGCTACTCCGTCCCTCGGCCCCAGCCGAGCTACTCCATCCCTCGGCCCTAGCCGAGCTACTTCATTTCCTCGGCCCTAGCCGAGTTACCTTGTCCCTCGGCCCTAGCCGAGCTACTTCATTCCTCGGCCTTAGCCGAGCTATTTTGTCCCTCAGCCCTAGTCGAGCCACATCGTTCTTCGGCCTTGGCCGAATCACTGCATCATTCGGCTTAAGCCGAGTTAAATCGTCTCTCAACCCCCACCTTTTGTACCAAACTGCGTTGTCACTTGACTCTCTCGACAGGACTATCCCTACTCCTTGGCCTCGACCAAGATGTTCCTTCCAGAAAATGAACCATGCGGCACTCGCAGTTGGGACGAAGATTTAAGACAAAAAGTCATCCAAGGGAGACAAACAAATAAAAACAGCTGACACGTTTATTAATTTCTGATTAAACTACAAAACCAAAGAAAGAAGATTGCATACATAAAGAATGCAGTCGAACTAGCTGACTAAAGACCCTACATCAGTGTGATTACTTACCCGAGACGTATAATCTGTAGCGATCCTTGTGAGAGCAAGATCGTCAATCTCGGGGAGAAGAAAAGCCTCATTCGACGCCCCGGTGAGTCTAAAAGCCATCTCAACAAGGTCCTCTGGATGACTCCCTTCCGCCGAGGAACTCTCTCCCCCCTGGAACACGGACCGCATCAGAGCAGAGAACTTGGCACTCACCTCCGGGTCGCATGAGTGAAAGTCTGCTCTCAGGGAGCCAACCTGGGCACCCGCGACCCATGAGCCCCTCGGTAGGCCAGCTTCTGCCACCAGAGCCCTCGTTTGAGAAGCCTCAGGCATTTCGACTCCGGCGAGGGGAGCCCCGGCCCGAGCATCCCCTTCGCTCGACGGCTCCCCTCCTTCTCCTTCTTCCTCCTCTTCTGCTTCTACCTCCTCAGAAATCCCCCTACCCACAACAGACTCTTCATGAACTTCGGCTCCCCCCGGAGCCTCCTGTGCCTCGGCAGAAGGCCCTTCACCAGAAAGCCCCCCGCGAGTTTCGATCGCTGGTTCGGCAGGTTCGGCCATCTCCTCGTCGCCTGCTGGCTCTCCTGCTAGCGACCCAGGCCAAACCTCAGCAGCCGTAACCACTTCCCCCGCCTCGATGGAAGTGGAGGTCACTCCCACCTCCGCCTGTAACCTCTCTGAACCACTGGCCTCCAATGATGGAGACCGAACCACCCCGTCTACGGGGGCCCCCAGGCCAACTGGCGTTTCTCCCTTGCCATCGTCGGACAGAACGACAACAGGCGGGGAGGAAGTTCCAGCAGCCTCCTCTGAAACCCCTGCGATATCCCGACTTTCACCTCTGGATAGACCCTCCTTCGTCGTCGAAAGATCATGCGCTGCCAAAACTTCGATGCCTTCGGTCCGCGGTGACAAGGAGCGTCGGTCATCACCGTCTCTTCCGATCCCTCTATGGTGGGAGCCAGAGGGGCGGGGCCTCTTCTCGGCTCGATGCTTGCTGCAGGAGCTGGATCTCCTGCGGCACTTTCCTAGCTCCTCCCTCATTTGGTCTGCGAGCGCTGACCTTTTGGCTGCAAGGGAAATATGATTCGCCTGTTAGTTCGCACAAAAATTGAAAATGGAGCCACATCAGGCTATCGGCCACAAAGTAAAACTCACTGCGAGGATCGAAGGGACTCAATCCGACCGCAAAGAGAGCATCCTCCGATAGAAGGACACTAGCCAGAAGCGCTCGACCGCTGCAACACGATCAGATCCCTTTTCTCCAACTCAGTTAACTCCGGGTGCCCCTCTGGATCCTTTACGTATTGCCCCCATACCCGAGGGAAATCCGAGCCGATATTCCCCTTGACTATGAAGAATTGCGACTTTCACTCCTTTATCGATAATGGGTTATCGGAGATCATCTTGAAGGATCTCTGGGGGCCGATGTAGGGCCACTCTAAGGCCCTCCCGGAGATCAGATTGAAGCACACCCTGAATATCGAAAGGGCTGCGGTCACTCTGACACGGCTGCACAGCGATATGAACCCGATGAGGTTGCGCCAACTGTTGGGAGCCACCATGGTGAAGCATATATTGTATAACTTCATCACCTCCCGCACCAACGGATGAAGGGGAAACCTAAGGCCTGCCCTCAAACTTTCCTCGTAGCAGAACGCTCCATCTCCCAATCCGGATGTTACCCTGTCCTCAGCCGTCGGGAGCAACAAGGTAACATCCTGGGGGATCTTGTACAGACGGTGTATCCACTCCAGGTCCGCCAAGGTCACTTTCGAAGCCTGATCACTCGGACTCACCATGTCTTCAATCGCAAGAGACACTGAGCAACGGATTGCTGTGAAAATGGAAAGACGAAGCTCTCTAAGGGAAAGCGAGAGAGCGCTACAAATAGGGAGGGCACCGCCTCGACTCCGTTTTTCCCAAGGAAAACCGCCTCAGGGTGAGGACGAGGCATCTCAACCAAGACATCCAAAACCGCCACCATGGGCACCGTGAAAATCGAGATCTCCTACATGACGCTCCCCCAGTCGCTGCCTTCGCCCCTAAGGAATGATGGATCCACCTTGAAAAGGCAAGACGGCTCCACGGCATTAATTAGGGCATCATTGCATAGGCTGTCAAATACGCATCGCCCCATTCGGATTGCGCCACCTAAGTCTATACTCCCTACGCCCGAACCTACGCTTCGAACTAGGGAGTGGGGGGCATGTGTTGAGGGGTAAAATTGTCATTGCGTTGATAACCATGCGAAGGGGCTAAGGTCAGCCCCATTCCCCCGCCCGCTACATTACGCCCATGAAGAACGAGCTAACTAATGTGGTCCAATGGGCCAAACAACCCATAGCTCGGTTCCCCCGAGCTACCCATAGCTCGGCTTCCCCGAGCTACCCGTAGCTCGACCTCTACGAGCTTCCCATAGCTCGGCTTTTCCGAGCTACCCATAGCTCGGCTTCCAGCTTCCCATAGCTCGGCTTCTCCGAGCTACCCGTAGCTCGACCTCCCCGAGCTTCCATAGCTCGGCTTCCCCGAGCTTCCCATAGCTCGGCTTCCACGAGCTTCTCATAGCTCGGCTTTCCCGAGCTACCTATAGCTCGGCTTCCACGAGCCTCCCATAGCTCGGCTTCCCCGAGCTTCCCATAGCTTGGCTTCCACGGGCTTCCTATAGCTCAGTTCTCCCCGAGCTACCCATAGTTCGGCTTCCCTGAGCTACCTATAGCTCGGCTTCCACGAGCGTCCCATAGATCGGCTTCCATGAGCTTCCCATAGCTCGGCTTCCACGAGCAATCCATGACTCGACACTCACCTCCGTGGAACCTGACGCGAGAGAGCCCAGGCCTAGCGTAACAGAATCCCAAACAAAGAATCATATCGAGAAATGGTCTAGGGTCTACGACAATGGCCTAGGACCTATGCGTTCATCAGATCTCGGGCCATCAAAGAGCTCTCCCAGCCGTCGATCCTTTAACGAACAAGATACGGATCCCATCGGCCTTGCAACAGCTTGATTCGAATCATTTCCGTATCCTAACAACCTTCGAACCTTCCAGAAGGCGCTCAAGATCCAGGTGATTGCCTATAAATACAACATTCCCAGATTCTCTCAGGTATGCGCTCACAGCTCCTGGCTCACTATCACACTCACTCACTCTCTTGCATCTTCACTGCTCATCTGCGCTCCCCTAGAGCTCCCGATTGGCCACCCCTGGAAGGACTTCCCAGAGAGATCCTTCTCCTTATTTCTGTTGATCGTCGATCTCCGCTGACTTGAGCGTTGGAGGGTCTTCCGCGGAGGGCCACCCCCAACGCCTCTCGCGTGAGGACTTCTGTGCAGGTCCGCCCAGGAGGAAGCCCAGATCAGGAGACCGGCCGTGCCCGAGTCGAAAGACAGATCCTGACGGTAACACTCGTCTTTGTTGCCATGAAAATTATTAAAAGATGTCAGTTTCCCTCATGTTATAGATGTGTAATTTTAAGCTCCAAAAATAGATGGTGCCGAATTTGGTGATACTAGCTAGAATATCTAACAAGGGCCCGTTAATGCTAAATTGACTCCCAACGAACTCCAAATTAAGAAAAGCATACAAGAAACTGTGGATGCTCTTTCCTAACCTTTCGCACCAACGGGTAAGATTTGTTAGAAAGAATTTGACAGATCAAAGTTTTAGTCTAAGAGATCATTTCTAATAAAAAACTCAGCTTAAGAGCTCACCATACGAGGCCACAGAATTTCCTCTAAAAAACACCCTCTGCCGATCGATCAGATGAAAACCAAAAAAAATATAAATGAAAAAATAAAATAAATAGAAGCTAGAATGAGCTTTATGTGATCTTTAAATGAGGCTTTAATGTTCTATTTATGGTCATGAGTCAAACACGGGCCGGACTTCTTGATAACGAGTGGCCCAAAATTACTTGTTGATTTTGGTGGGTTAAATCAATTCTTGGAGTAGTTAAAGTAATCCGAACCACTTAATAACAATCAATCAGAATTTAACTCATAAATTTTAATTTTTTTTATTTAATTGTTTTTTAATGTATGTCATCATCATATTTACTTATTAAACCTATCCTCATCACAAACAGATGTTCCCCACTTTTGGAATGCCTTTAACTTGGAAAAATTATTTGGACTAAATTAGATCTTTCTAATAATCATCTAGAGGAGTATTCTAGTCCTTCATCCAAGTCTCATGACTGAATACAAAATTCCACCATGTTTTCTAGCTCCGTAAAAACAAGACAGAAAAGAAAAAAAATGCCCCGTACGTTTTCCAATTTTAACACCATTCGGAGGATGAAAAATGGATCGTGGGGTTAAAATTTTACACTAGTTTACTTTTGTTTAGTTTTAAAATTCTATTACTGGTTTAGTTTTCTATTCCGGTTGAGTGTTGCTTTGAAGTCATTTGAGAATGTCTACCTTCTGTCTCATAGCTAATGCTATTGTTTGAGCTGCTGGCAATTACTTTCTGGCTGTGGCTTGCGGGTAAGGTTTCCTTGACCCAAAGAAATTTTTCTATCTCTTAGGATCTATTTGGATGAGAGGGAATGAAAGGGAGGGAATGGAAGGGAAGGAGAAAGGTCATAAGTTACTTTGTTTGAGAGAAGAATAAAAAAAAAAAAAAAGAAGGGAATGAGAGTAATCGGTTTCTTATCTTTCCTCATCAGCACTGTTTTGAAAACAGAACCAGATCGGCCAATCCAATGTCTGATTTTATTATTAAAGTTGACTTTTATATGACCTGATAAAAATTAAGAACCAGATCAGCCAATCCAAAAATACTTGTTGATGTTGTGGGTTAAATCAATGGAAAAGTCTTGCAAACGCATTGCACGTGATAATTAACACTCGGTGCATGCGTGCGCGCCAAAAGTAGGAATGCCTTTTTCGCTTTGGCATATCCGTGTACACACACCGCGTGCCAATCATCATGTATGGTGCAGCAAGGCTTTTCAAAAATCAATTCTTGGAGCAGTTAACGGCCTATGAAATAATCCGGACCACTTAATATTAGCCAAAATTTAGCTCATAAATTTTAATTTTTTATTTAATTATTTCCGGCGTGCATCATCATCATATTTATTTATTAAACCTATCTTCATCAGCCTATCTTCATCAGATTCCCCAACTTTGCAATGCCGTTCACTTGGGGAAAATTATATAGAGTGAATTAGATCTTTCTAACAATCATCTACAGGTGGACTCGAGTCCTTCGTCCAAGTCTCATGACTGGATACATAATTCCACCAATTTTTTTTTTTTTTTTGAACTTCGTAAACAAGACAAAAGAGAGAGAGAAAAAAAAATGCCACGCCCGTTTTCAAAAATTCCAACCGGTTTATAAACCTTGTCTTTAACACCATCCAGAGAATGAACAATGGATCGTGGGGTTAAAATTCTACAGTTTACTTTTATTTAGTTTTAAAATTCTACTACTGGTTTAGTTTTCTATTCCGCTTGGGTGCTGCATTGAAGTCATTTGAGAATTTCTCCCTTCCGTCTCATAGCTGATGGGCGTTTGTCGTTGTTTGAGCTGCTGACAATTTACATTCTTGCCGTGGGTTCATGAGGGTAGGATTTCCTTGGCCTAAAAAATTTCTACGTCTGTTCTACAAGCTCCCTTTTCCAAACTCAAACCCAAACCCAAATCCAAATCCAAATCCGGTAGCTTTAAAAAAAATTTTCCTGCCCCCATTCCCATTTAATTCCTTCAAATTAATCCATTTCCATTAGTATGGTTCCGCATGGGGATCAGGATTCTCCATCCCCTTTATCATCCTTAGAGGTTGCCAAACAACTCTCAACTCACCTGAACAACTATATCCAATAAGTCCTAAATTTCAACCTCTCCTGCAATGGACAAGATTGAGTTGAATACAAATACTCTGAGGTACAAGATTTGTATAATAAAATATGATGAAACTTTAGGCATTGCCATGGTCGTGATATATTTGAGAAATAGAGAAGAATTTATTGGATACTATAACAGAGGATGAAATGGGGATGATGAATATCTGTTTCTATCTTGCATAGGGTATATACGGGCTATTTAGACATAGCTTGTATCTACTACAGAAGATTTCCGTTCCCTTTGGGTCAGGCATAAATACTTTCCCTACACTTAGGCTAAATTCCATCCCCTACCCCAGTCCACAAGTTGTCATTAAAATAAAAGCAGCATCATGGTTTGTCGTCCAAGATAATGTGCAAGCTGATTAACAACTTTTGACTAATGGTTGATGCCGTCGAGTGAGGTTTGGAAAAATATAACCGTAGATTTAGACTCCTTTTACCTAAGAATTACTTTGTAAAAACAAGAAGGATATGCACTAAATTGCATATTAGCTTATTTATTTAGGCAACATTTCTATTCCTTATGTTTACAAAATTATTTACAGTTATATTTTCAAATTAGCATATCATGATAGCCATAGCATTAAGAAACTACACATAAATTATTTGAAAACAATGATAGAATAAAGCATGAAAAAGTTTTTTTTTTTTTTCTCCAAAGTAAAACGGTGAGCATTCCAGCCATCACTTATATATACTATTGGTAAAGGCATTGAAGAAAAAATTTAGCATATAGCAAACATAACTTGAGACAGGACTCTATAAGAACTTTGCTCAATTAATTCATATAATTAAAGTAGATCAATATTTTGAAGTTCTTAATACTTAAATCATGGAAGTGGTTTCTAGTTATTTTTATTTATTCTAATATTCCATAGATAAGGGAGAGCATTACAACCTTGCAAGTGCTTACATGCGTCTTTGGTTTCCCTTGGACTTTGGCCTAGCAAAAATTAACGCCACAGCCATGTAAATCC
Organism: Calamus simplicifolius; assembly: GCA_900491605.1. NCBI lineage: Eukaryota > Viridiplantae > Streptophyta > Magnoliopsida > Arecales > Arecaceae > Calamus > Calamus simplicifolius. The sequence continues at coordinate 374,316 of UESW01005109.1, forward strand.
AATCACATATCTTATCGATGAATTGGATATAAGCAAATCTTGTGCTCCTTTTGATCATCATTGCGCCAAGAAAACCCCAAAAGCCGACCACAAATCCTGGAGCAAAGCTAACATAACCCCATATCATTTTTGAATCATTTGGATTTTCTTTTGATTCTTCTCCTCCATGAATTGTTGGACCTTCGCAGGTTCATCATCAGGGCACTTTCTTATTGGCTGTCCACAGAGATACTGATTGTCATTGTAGATGGATGGATCGGTCAAGGTTTGAAGTTGGTTGCCGATGGAATTCTTCCTGATAGATTGTTGTGGGACAAGTTCAAGTAGCTCAAAAAGTCAAAGTAGCGATACTTATAGGAATTATGCCAGATAGGTTGTTCATCGACAGATCCAGTGACTCCAACTGTCCCAAAGCACCAATATTATTTGGAATCCTTCCTGTTAAATGATTTCCTGATAAGCTCAAAAAACAAAGTCCATAAAGGTTTGTAAACTCTTTAGGAATTTCTCCAGAAATATTATTGTCTGAGAGGTCTATACCTATTATAAGTGAGAGCACAGTGAATATATGTTCCAAACCTTTCATGGTTAACTGAAGATTCTCAGTGTAATAGAATTCTTGAAAAAGAAAATCATTTTTCTCATTTTGTATCACAATCATGGCGCTTAAATTGCCAAATGATGATGGCAAAGTTCCTGAAAGATTGTTGCCAGCAAGATCTAACACTTGAAGAGAAGCAAGAAGAGATAGTTGCATCGGAATATCACCATCCAACATATTTGATCGGAGACGAAGAACTCTCAGTGATGACAGGCTCTCTCCAATCCATTTAGGTATGTTGCCGGATAGCTTATTATTGCCTAGGTCAATGGTAACCAACCGTTTGCACTTTTTTAAGGACAAAGGAATTTTACCAGAGAAGCTGTTTTTTCCAAATGCAATGATTCCAATTGATTGAGGGATCCTATTGAACTAGGAATGCCTCCTGACAATTTATTGTTTGAGACATCAAAGACCCTCAAATTTAATGAATCATTCCAACAGTTAGGGAGAACTCCCATTAAATCATTGTTGGCAAGATTGAGAACTTTCAGTTGATTTGTCTCATAGAACCAATCAGGAATATTTTTTGATATTCCTGTACTAGATAGGTCTAGTATAGACAAATTAGTTGGTTCCGAAGCCATGGAGGGAATTTGGGCCCCAATAAGCAAGATCTCATTATGATTACCTGTGCTTTAAATGGAGGAAGCCAACCCTGACTCACATTTACCGTGAAGGAGTTATGAGACAGATCGATGTATGATAAGAGTGTGAGGTTGGCAAAGTGGGCTTCAGACAGTACACCAGCCAAGGAATTATCTTTAAGAACAAGATATTGTAAACTTTGGAGCTTCCCCATCTGATTAGGCAAAGGACCACTAAGGCTGTTGCCATGCAATATAACATAACTTAATCTGTTAATGCTGCATCTGGAGAAACCTTTCATGAATCCTGTAACCTCTCCGTCTATATTGTTGTTAGAAGCATCGAGCATGCTCAAGTTGCAAAGATTACCCACTGTTCTTGGTATCACTCCAGTAATATTATTGTTACGCAAACGTAACTCCTTTAAGTTATGTAGATTTCCCACTATCTCTGGTATACTCCCACTGAAGTTGTTGTTTGATATATCTACCCGCAAGCTCTCGAGACTGCACACTGTTTTTAGGATGTCTCCACTGAAACTGTTCCATGAGAGATCTAGGACCTGAAGCTTCTTCAGATTGCCGATGGCAAGTGGTATATTACCATTGAAATGGTTGAACCCAAGATTGAGATGTTCAAGGCTGCTAAGGTTAAAGAGCCAACCGGGTATGCTTGATGCAAAGTTATTATCAAAAAGATCAAATGCAGTAAGAGAAGTGAAGTTAATATGGGATAGTGTAGAGGGAAGGTGAAGGAGAGAAGCCCCAGCCAGACGCAGGAAAGAAAGAGAAGGGAGCATATTGATTACATGAAACCAATTGGATGCTTTTGAAAGGTTGACAAGAGTCATATCAAGATGATGCAGGAAATGGATCTGAGCTAGCCAGCCAAGATCATCAACATCCAAAGAAGAAGATGCAGTAGCAAAATTGTCGTTATTGAGATCAAGGTAGAGCAAGTTTGAGAGGTTCCCGAGTTGATGAGGGATCGTTCCACCAAATCCAGCATAAGAGAGGTTTAGATATTCCAATTGGCAAGAGATCCAATGAAGTGGGGGATTGGGGCACCGCCAAAATTGTTCATGCTCAAATCTAAAAATTCAAATGTCTCAAGTCAAGAAGTGAAGGACTTACCTCACTTTTGTTAGGAGGGGGTGTGTTGAAACTGGAGGCGTAATATCCCTCCCCTCCATAACCCGGGTAGTGGAGGTCAAGCTTTACAACGTGACCGGTCACGGTGTCGCACTGGACTCCTCTCTGTTAGGGTTTATACCTTGATGAATAGCAATGGGATTCCCCGTTGAACAAGAACTAGAACTAAGGATTTCTAATCCTGTTAGGTTTAGACCTTGATGAATAGCAATGGGATTCCCCGTTCAACAAGAACTAGAATTAAGGATTTCTAATCCTGTTAGGTTTACTTCTTGAAAAGGAGGAAGATGGGAGGAGAAAGAAAGGGCTGCCGCCCTATGATGAGAGAAGAGAATTTTTGGGAGAAAAGAATCTGTTCTCTATTATTTCCAAACCCTAGAGACTAGAGTTTAAATATATCCCGAAGTGGGCCAGACCCAGACTCAACAAAAACTCCCATGGACTAACCCAATGAGATTAAACTAATCCCCAAGCCCGTGTACACCCGTGACTTGATTTAATCTCAACCCTTGGACTCAAACCCAGCCCAATACAAGTTAGCCCACCTGGGCCTTGATAGCACCACACCAGGCCCAACAATCTCCACCTTGGTGCTTTCAAGGCCTCAGCACGTCCACTGTGTCCATCAGCTTTAACAACGAAATACACTTTTGAAAACTGTCCCGTGGAAGAACCTTAGTCAGTGCATCTGCTGGATTTTCTTTGGTGTATACCTTCACCAGCTCCACCTCACCATCTTCCACCAGCTCTCTGATCCTGTGGTATCTGAGGTCAATGTGCTTCGTCCTGGCATGATAGACTGCATTCTGCGCAAGCATCAGAGCACTCTGGCTGTCACTATGCACCTGGACAACCTTCTGATCAAGTCCCATCTCCAGCATCAAGCCCTTCAGCCAAAGAGCTTCCTTTGCTGCCTCTGTGATACCTATGTATTCTGCCTCCATGGTAGATAAGGCTGTGATGGGCTGCAGACATGATCTCCACGATACTGGACCACCAAACAGGCTGAACACAAAACCTGTTGTGGATCTCCTAGTGTCCACATCTCCACCAAAGTCTGCATCCACATACCCATATAACTGCCCACGAGCCTCCTTGGATAAGTTGGATCTCTCAGCATCTTCTTGCTGTCCATAGCAAATACCAACCCCAACTGTACCTACCAAGTACCTGAAGATTCCCTTCAGTGCTCGCCAGTGCTCCCTACCAGGCTGCGCCATGAACCTGCTCACCTGGCTCACTGCATGGGCTATGTCTGGCCTACAACATACCATGGCATACATAAGGCTCCCAACACCAAAAGCATATGGTACCTTCTCCATCTCCTGAGCCTCCACCTCAGTCTGTGGTGACATGGTCTTCGATAAATAAAAATGTGCTGCCAAAGGTAGTGCTGTCGGTTTGGCATCCTTCATCCCATATCGCTCCAGAATCTTTTTAATGTAGCCACCCTGACTCAGATGCATCACACCCTTGGATCTATCTCTGATGATTTCCATCCCTAGGATCTTCCTGGATGGCCCCAGATTCTTCATCTCAAACTCCCGAGATAAAGCTATCTTCAGTTCCTGTACAGCCTTCTTACTCTTGCATGCTATCAGCATGTCATCTACATACAAGAGTAAGTACATCCTAGACCCATCATCTAGAGATTTAACGTACACACAAGAATCATACTCACACCTGAAAAGTCCAATGCTCCTAACATAAGTGTCAAATCTCTTGTACCACTGCCTCGGCGACTGCTTCAGCCCATACAGAGATTTCTTCAGCAAACAGACTTTCTCATCTGATCTTGGTTCTCTAAACCCTGGTGGCTGCTCCATGTAGATGCTCTCCTCCAAATGACCATGGAGGAATGCTGTCTTCACATCCATCTGCTCCAGCTCCAAGTCCTGAGCTGCTACAATACTCAATAATAGTCTGATGGAAGTGTGCCTGACAACTGGAGAAAATATCTCACCATAATCGATGCCTTCTTTCTGAGAGTATCCTTTGGCCACTAGTCTTGCCTTATACCTGATACCCTCTTGTTCTGAAGCTCCTTCCTTGCGCTGATAAACCCATTTACAACCAATGGGTTTCTTTCCTTGTGGCAGCTGGACCACCTGCCACATATTATTGCTGTGAAGAGACTGCATTTCCTCTGCCATAGCATGGATCCACCTATCTCTATCCTGACTTTCCATAGCCTCCTCATAGGTGAAAGGGTCTCCATTCGCTGTCACCAGGGCATATGACAACGAATCCTCAAAGCCGTATCGAACTGGTGGTCGCACGTTCCTCCTGGGCCTTTGCTGTGCGATCCCAGTATCAGTCCCCTGTCCAGCTGCATCCTGCTGAACTCCCTGGCTTCTACCCCCTCTGTCAGTCCTCTCCACCTGAATCTCAAATCCTCCTGGTCCACTAGCAAATGGCACAACTGTATAGGAGGTTGTCTGACTAGTGTTACCGTGTTCTACCTCCTGTAGTCCCTGCTGTGCATCCATGCCACTTCTGTTCTAGAGGATTGAGCTCTCATCAAAGATTACATCTCTGCTGATGACAACCTTCTTCTCCAAGGGGTCCCATAGCCGATACCCCTTGACTCCTCGCGGGTAGCCTAGGAACACCATCTTCTTAGACCTGGCATCCAACTTACTCCGCTCCCCAGCTCCAACATGCACATATGCTGTGCATCCAAACACCCTTAGATGGTTTAGGCTTGTCTTCCTTCCAGACCATATCTCCTCTGGAATGTCTCCATCTAACCTGGTGTGCGGTGACCGATTGACCAAGTAGCTAGCTGCATCTACTGCGTCAACCCAGAACATCTTTGGAAGCCCTGCCTGCAGCCTTAAGCATCTTGCCTTTTCCAATAATGTTCTGTTCATCCTCTCAGCCACCCCATTCTGTTGAGGGGTTCCCATCACCGAGAAGTGCCTTCTGATGCCCCACTCCTCACAAAAAATCTGGAACTCCCTGCTGGTGTATTCCCCGCCATTATCAGACCTCAGACACTTCACACTTTTACCCTGCTCCTTCTCCACCTCAGCCTTCCAGATTTTGAACTTGGTGAAGACCTCTGATTTCTCCTTCATAAAGTAGATCCACAGCTTCCTTGAGAAATCATCTATCAGGGTCATAAAGTATCTGGCCCCATTCCTTGCAGAAACTGGGCTGGTCCCCAGACATCTGTGTGTACTAACTCCAGGGGTTCAGCACTCCTAGCTGTGCTGACTGAGAACTGTACTCTCCTCTGCTTTCCCATCTGACAAGGCTCACAGATCTCCATATCTTCGCTACTCAAGTCTGGAAGCAGACCTCTCTTGCTCAGTTCTTTCATCCCCTTGTCTCCCATGTGGCCCAGGCGGTAATGCCACATCCTGTACACATCCCGGGGATCTTGCTCCACAGCTGCCACCTCAGATTTCACAGTCATCACAGAGCCCTCCATCTTGTATAGATTATTTTCCAGCCTCCTCCCTCTCATCACCACCATGGCTCCATTGGAGATGTTCAGAACTCCACTCCTGGCACGACTGCTGAAGCTGTATCCAGTCCGCTCCAAGTACCCAGTGATACCAGATTCTTCTTGAGTTCTGGGACATGCTTCACACTGGTAAGAGTGCGCACTATACCATCAAACATCCTCACCCTCACTGTGCCAATACCTGCCACCTTGCAAGGGTGATTATCTCCAAGAGTCACATTCCCCTCCTCAACCTCTGTGTAAGTACTGAACCACGACCGGTTGGGAGTGTAATGATGAGAACAGGCTGAATCCAAGGTCCACATCTCTGTGCTGTGCCTGTGATCATCTGATACAACCAAGAGATCATCCTCCACCTCCTGATCTGCAACTGTACTCACTGACTCAGATCCTCCTTTTTCTCCCTTCTGATTTTTCCACTTAGGACAATTCTTCTTAAAATGTCCTACCTCTCCACACTTATAGCACTTCAACTCTCTCTTGCCTTTCCTGGACTTTGATCGTCCTCCAAACTTACTTCTGTCCCTGCCCCTACCTCTGCCTGTCCTTTCCCCAACTGATAGACCCTCCTGGGGAACAGCTTCCTTGGTCATCTTCTCCCTCTGCTCATTCGTCCGAAGCACCGAGACAATATCTTCATAAATTAATGTCTCCTTCCCATAGAGCAGTGTTGTGACCAATGAGTCATAAGACGTGGGCATTGAACATAAAAGCAGAAGTGCTTTATCTTCTTCCTCCATCTTGACCCCGACATTCAGAAGTTCATTGCTCATCTGGTCGAATATCTGGATGTGACCCAGCACATCTCCACCTTCTGACATCCGAAGGCTGTAGAGGCGCTTCTTCAACATCAACTTGTTGCACATATTCTTTCCCATATAGAGGGTGTGCAACTTCGTCCAGAGTCCCTTCGGGGTCTTCTCCTCCAGCACTGAATAGAGGACTGAATCCGCCAGACAGCCCCTGATCATTGAACATGTCTTCTTCTCCAATGAAATCCACTGCTTGTCTGTCATCCCATCTGGCCTTTCCTCCAAAGCCAAATCTAAACCCTGCTGCACAAGGAGGTCCTCTACCCGGACTTTCCACATGGAGAAACTTCCCTTCCCATCAAACTTCTCAACCTCTATTTTTATGCTACTCCCCATGGCCAATTTCAAAAATAGCACAAAAATAAATTTTATAAAATAGAGAAGTACCTTGACGAGATTCTGTTGAAATTATTTCAACTCCTTGAAGGCCTCCAGATTACTCCTTGAACCTGGCTCTGATACCACTTGTTAGGGTTTATACCTTGATGAATAGCAATGGGATTCCCCGTTGAACAAGAACTAGAACTAAGGATTTCTAATCCTGTTAGGTTTAGACCTTGATGAATAGCAATGGGATTCCCCGTTCAACAAGAACTAGAATTAAGGATTTCTAATCCTGTTAGGTTTACTTCTTGAAAAGGAGGAAGATGGGGAGGAGAAAGAAAGGGCTGCCGCCCTATGATGAGAGAAGGGAATTTTTGGGAGAAAAGAATCTGTTCTCTATTATTTCCAAACCCTAGAGACTAGAGTTTAAATATATCCACGAAGTGGGCCAGACCCAGACTCAACAAAAACTCCCATGGACTAACCCAATGAGATTAAACTAATCCCCAAGCCCGTGTACACCCGTGACTTGATTTAATCTCAACCCTTGGACTCAAACCCAGCCCAATACAAGTTAGCCCACCTGGGCCTTGATAGCACCACACCAAGCCCAACACTCTCCATTTGCAGCAATCTTTTCCGTTCCAAGAAAACCATTTGTGGGCGTCATAGATGCCTTCTCGTATACTAAGAGAGCCTTCCTTTCCATCTCTATGCAGCTTCCTGAGTTAGAACTATTTCCACTGAAACTGAGACACAGTTGCATGGATCCAACGAAAAGGAGGAACCCAATCCAAATGACATGAACATGAAAAATGGAATTGCTGGTTGAAGCCATGAGTTCTCTCTATACCAAGGAACAAAGCAAGGATAGCTTGTTTGAGAACCGAGACGGGAGGAAGACAGGTACGGGATTTTTTTTGCATTGCTCTCGGCTAATGGGGACTCGCTTATACTATATAGGACTATTAAGTCAGTCAACGAAGGCCAGCTCAACAGCTCAACAGCTCAACAGTACCAAGGATCAATGCTGTTGCCGCCGGGATCCGTCCTCCGACTCGGGCGCGGTCGATCTCCAGGAAGAGGGGGGCGGACCTGCACAAGAAGTCCACACGCGGAGGCACTGGGGGTGGCCCTCCACGGAAGACCCTCCGACGCTCAAGTCAGTGGAGAAGAAATCGGCGATCAATCAGACAATGGGGAGGTGGATCTCTCCGGGAAGCCTCTCCAGGGGCGGCCAATCGAAAGCTCCAGAGGGCAGGAGCACCGACGAGCTACCGGAGAGAGCAGTGGGCGTGCGCGTGTAAAAAGGTGCGTGTGCGCCAGGAGATGCGTACCTAAGGGAATCTGGGAGTGTCCAATTTATAGACTGTCACCTGGACCTTGAGCGTCTTCTGGAAGGTTCAGAGGTTGTTAGGATACGGAGGTGGATAGAATCAGGCCGCTGTGGGGCCATGGAATCTGTATTCTGTTTGTTAGGGGATCGACGGCTGGGAGAGCACCTTGATATTTTGAGATCCGGTCGAGTAGACCTGGGGCGGTTACGATAGGTTTTAGGCCACGTCTCGACATGATTCCTTGTCTAGGGTGCTGTTTGGGTAAGTCTGAGCTCTCCCGCATCAGGTTCCGCGGAGGTAGGTATTAGGGTGTGGATCGCTTGGTGAAACCGGGCCGTGGAGACTCGGGGGGAAGCGAGCCACGGAAGAGCCGAACTCTGGAAGCCCGGGAGGAGCTGAGCTATGGAAGCTCGGAGGGCCGAGCTACGGAAGCCCGGGAAGGCCGAGCTAGGGAAGCCCGGAGAGGCCGAGCTACGGAAGCTCGAAAGGGCCGAGCTACGGAAGCCCAGAAGGAACCGAGCCATGGAATAGGTCGGTCTTAGCCGCCTCGCACGAATATTGACGCAATGATAATTTTACCCCCCAACACATGCCCTCCACTCCCTAGTTCGAAGCGTAGGTTCGGGCATAGGGAGTACAAGTCCAAATGACGCGTCCCGGATGGGACGTCTTTGTTTAGACAGCTCGTGCAATGATGCCCTAATTAATGCGATAGGGCCATACTACCTTCGGGGCTAAGGCTCCTCCGCAAGTGACGGTTGGGATTACGCCATGTCGTGAATCCCAATCGATCGGGCATTTGTCGAGGCGATTTCGGACGCCTCGGGTGAGACGCCCTATCTCTTCAAGGAGGCTTCCTCAGTGGGGAAGCAAGGCGATGGACGTACTATATATATATGTGCACGTTCGCAGCATCCTCTCATCTTGTTTTTTGAAAAGTTTCGGCCTTTCATCCTCTTCGACGCTCATCATTTTCACTTGGTATTTCTTTCAACCGAGATGGCGATGAGCCCCGACGATGTGGTCTCAGAAATCGTTGCCGAGGATTTGGGGAGGATTCACCAGTGGTATGGCATGCCCTTGGATGTCGTTCTGCGGGTGCCGGAGCCCGAGGATAGAGTTACTCGGGATTTAGAGTCTGGGGTTTTTGTCTATGAAGACAGTTTGAAGGCGGGTCTCCATTTTCCTCTCCACCCCTTGGTGAAGGAAATCATGACCCACTATAATATCTGCCCGTCGATGGTGGCTCCAAACAGCTGGCGGAGCATCGTCAGATTTATCTCGATGTGCCACCAGATTCAAATCGTCACTACTCTCCCCCTTTTCCGCACCTGCTACCACTTGATTCCTAGAAGGAAATCGGAGTGGCCCTACATCGGACCCCGGAGATCTTTCAACGTCATTGCGGATAAGCCATCTTCCATCAAGGGGTGGAAGAGTCGGTTCGTTATTGCGGAGGGGAACATCGGTTCCGGCTTCCCTCGGAGATGGGGGGATTTTGTGAGGGATGCGGAGACGCATCCGGTTTTATCGGCACAGGAGGAGAGGGACTTGGACGTCCTTCGTAATGGACAGGTGTTTTCAGCCAACGACTTGCTATCGGAGGGGGCCCTTTTCGTAGCAGGGCTCAGCCCCTGGACCCGCAAGGTGAATCTCTTCTTTTAAATTTTTTGCTGTGCGTTTTCTCGATGAATGTGCTTGGATCTGATCGTGTATGTTTTGTTCCTTCAGCCCAGAGGTCGGCTTTGACGAGCCTCTCCAAGAGGAAGAGAGGAAAATGCCCCGGGGAGAGCAGTGGCACGGATAGTGTAGGCCCGAGAAAAGGGCTCACATCTCTGCAGGAAGCCCGCCAGGCGCCGATGCAGTCACGGCAGAAGCGCCGGGGGCGAAGGAGGATCCGGGGAGAGCAGTTGTGGCCCCCGGCCCTCTCGTGTTAGAGATATCGGACAGCTCGGATGAGGCCCCGTTGACCCGTCCGACCGCGTCCCCCTGAAAGAGGAACCAGCGGTGGATCTGGGGGAGGCGGTTGTTGCTGAGGAGCTGCTGTCCCCGCGGGATCGCCATCGGCTCCAGCGGGAGAGGGAGAGGGGCAGCTGTAGCCGAGGAGGTTCAGGGAGAGCCCTCTCTTGGTCTCTCTGCAGGGGAGTCCGGTAGTAGTGAGGCAGGTCAGACCGAGGCTTCGGGGGAGCCTGCGGGGGAGATGCAAGTGGTAGTACGGGCCGAGACCCCGGGGGGCCCAGTGGCGGAGACACAGATGGTGGTAACTGGAAAAGGTGCGTCGAAGGAGGGGACGCAGCAAGGCGGGAGCCCCGCATTGGGAGCTCCTTCGAAAAAGGTTTTGGGGAGGCTGGCGCTTGGGCTAGCCGAATTATCCGAAGAAGTCCAAGCCAGGGCCTTGATAGAGGAGGCTGGGAAATTGGGGGCCTCTCAGGCGGAGGTTGCCCAGGTCGGTCCCTCAGGCGGGGACGGTCAGCCCAGCAGTTCGAGCGCTGGTGTTGAGGAGGCATTTTCCGCCTTAATGAGGTCGGCCTTGTATCCGGTGCGGATCCTTCGGCGGACAAGTTCGCGGACTTGGAGCTGGTCGATGCCGCGTTCGGTCAGCAAGGCGTGGCCGAGAGTATCCATCTCCTTCCCGACATCGATAATACGACCCTGATGAGGATGACTCGGGCCTATGCCTCGCGGTAAGTTATTTCTTTTGTGCGGTAGATGTCTCCTGAGTGACCCATCGTGGGTTTTTATTCATCTTTTGTCTCGCAGAGCATTTTGCTTTCTCGGGCGATGTGCTGGCATCTGAGTTTGGCGATGGGGGCCAGCATTCAGGCCAGGAAGGATAATGCCGAGCTTCGATCATGACTGAAAGTGTCTGAGAGGTTCGAAGAGCTTATGGACATGACTGATAGGAGCTTGAAGGGAATAAGGGCGGCACACCAGGTCGCTCTGGCCGAGGTGTCCAAGCAAAAGCGTAGGGTGGAGGAGTTGCAGGAACTCCTGGCGAAGAATGACAACGCGTGCTTGGAGCTAGCCAGAATCGAGTCGAAACATTCCGCGGAGGTGAAGGCGATGCGGAGAGAACATAGCGAGAGTATGGGTCGGCTGGGAAGGAAGCTGCCGACGAGAGGAAGCGTTTGACTAGGATGCTCGATGAGGTGGAGGAGTGACTGAAGCGTCGCGACAGCGAAATTGCCCATTTGAGGGAGGGCGCTAAATGGCAACAAGGGGTGATAGCTCGAGTGAACGACGAGCTGTCCCAAGCCCAGGAGGAAATCGGAGCCAAGCAGTTGAGGATCAACAATCTGCAGGAGAGAGTCGAGCTGGTCGGGGCTGATAGGACAAGAGCCAGGGGCGAGGCTGAGGAGTTGGCCAAGAGGTTGGCCAGACGAGAGGAGGAGGTACGATCTCATTCCCCCCCCCCCTTTTAGCTTTTTCCACTGGTTCTTGTGATGCCGACTTACTTTGGCTTTTTCAGATGGCAAAGTTGGAGTTGGAGGTTCGGGCTCTTCAAGGCGAGCTTGTGTCCAGCCGCAACAAGAGCTCAGAATTCGAGACGCGGGCCAACGAGTTCGAGGAGCAAAATATCATTCTGCGGGCCCAAGTCGCAGAGGCTGAGAAACAGGCTGCTGAGGCCAACATGCAGCTCGCCATACTCAAGGGGAGGCAGGATGCTATCAGTGTTGGCGCCTTCCAACATGGGCAGCAGGAATGCAAAGAGAAGATATCCAGCGAGCATCCGGAATGGGATATCTCTTTCCTGGATGCTGAAACTCCTGATGAGGGTGAGTCCGAGGGGGAAGAAGAGGACGAATATGTTGACGTCTCAGACACTGACCCTGGTGCTGTCCCGGGTTCCAGCGAAGCTGCAATTTCTGGGGGACGGTCGCAAACTGCCGCTGAGGGGGCAAAAGCATTAGAGAAGGGCGAGTCTAGTCACACTTCGTAGATGTAACCGAGAGCTCGGCCAGAATTGATGTGGTTCCTGACCCTTAGGGGCCACTCTGTATTCTGTTTTTCAAGGGTCTGTTCGGTTTCTTAATAAGAGAATTTCCTTTGCTTAAGTGCCTTTCTTGCGTGATTGTTGTCATCCAGTCTCGCCTCGATCGCGGGACTTATGGCTCGCTGACCCTTAGGTCATCCTTATTCCGGGATTGAAGGAATGCATTGGCTTGGCCCATTGACCAGCGAACTGGCTGGAGGTGAAGCCGGTCGGCTAAGATCGACGGACAGGATAGGTCGGCGGGGGCCGATAAGCGAAATAGGTCGGCGGGCCGACGGACAGAATAGGTCGGCGGGGGCCGACAAGCGAAATAGGTCGGCTGGGACCGAGAGTAGGTCGGCTGGGCCGACAGGCAAAGTAGGTCGGTTGGGGCCGACGGGACAAAGTAGGTCGGCTGGGGCCGACGGATAGAATAGGTCGGCGGGGGCCGACAAGCGAAATAGGTCGGCTGGGGCCGACAAGCAGAGTAGGTCGGCTGGGGCCGACGGACAAAGTAGGCCTTCGCGCTTTCTGCTATTCTGCCAACGCCCTGCTGTCCGCAGGTGATTCGGTTTTTATTTCACCAGAATTGATGATACGGCGTAGTGGGAACATAAAGCTATAGCAGAGCTTTCCGGAAGGTGCTCTTTTCCCATGCAGGTTACTTTGTCGTGCCGTGCACGCAACCGTCTACCATTGGAGAACGTTATTTTCTCAGGACGATATCTGAACCCGCCAGTTTCCATAATGCTAGTGGTCGATCCTTCGCATTTAATGGTCGCGATTCGGTATCAGAGGGAAATCATCGCGCGCATCTCGATTCAAGCGGTGGGCTTCGGCGCGCAACGGGTCGTTGCGCCTATACTGAGGGGCCACGTGGAGGCATGGGCCAATGTTTGAATCTCGGGACTTACAGCTTGGGTAACTTTTCCCGGTTTTCTTGCCTATAAAAAGGGGGAAAGAGGGGTCATGTTTGGTTATCCCCAAGTGTCTTTTCCATCAGAGCTTCCATTATGCTCATTTCTCTGCTGTTACGAGTGGGAGGACCGAGCTTTCCTCTCATGGGCTCCTTGCCACCGGATAGCTGGGGCGACTGGGGAGCTGTCGAAGAATGGCTCACCCTTAGGGGATGAGTCCCGAGATCATATGGAGAGCGCACAAGGAGGGCGCAGAGATCATACGGAGAGCGCACATATGCGCTTCCAATGTGAATCTTTGCGGCCTGTTACGGGGGGCTTACGGTAGGAAGTGTATCGACACCCCGTAGCACGCACAGATTCTCCCTCTTTCGCTGGCATGGATTCCCATCCCTTTCTGAGGGGAATCCTTGCCACGGGGTGGAGAAAATGGGAGCAACCGGGTCTGATGGTCCCCGAGCCTCTCGGTCGGGCGGCGGCCTGCGATCCAGCACCCCCTCCTAGGGGAGCGGGCTGGTTCGTCGAATCCTCAGAATCAGCATCCACGGGCTGTGCCACCTTCTGAATCTCTTCATTCGGCGGAGCCGTGGAGGGTCAGTTTTATCGATCGTCCAGGCGGGCTGACCGTTTCGTGGTTTGCCTGATTTGTCGATCCGGACGTCGGAGCATCACAGTTGCCTAGGTCTGCTTTGGAGCAGTTGCCCGAGTTTTGTATTTGCCTTTATTTTATGCATTTCAATGCTCTTGTAACGCCTATGAGGCATTTGTAACTGATCTTGATCGGCAATAAAGAGAGTTATGTTCTATTTTTCAATCTCTATCTTTTTTGTGCCGAGTTTGCCGTTATTGTTGTTTGTGGGGTACAAAGGCGTCCCGCTCGTCCTTAGACGAGGGTCCCGCGCTGTCAGAACTAATCGAGGTTCGCGCGACGGTTCAGGGATCGTTCGGCAAATATGCCCCTACTTTGGTCCGAAGCTCGGTATTTTTGTGCTTCGCTCTTACCGGGGCTCAAATTATCGCTGGTCGGCTTTGGCCGAAGTTCAGGGAATCTGTACCTTTTCCCGTCATGGTTCAGGGAACCTGTCACTCGGGCCAGCCGAGGTTCGGAGATATCTGACTTGGTCCTGCCAAGGTTCGGAGATTCAGTCGCTCGGCCCAGCCGAGGTTCGGAGATACTTGACTTGGCCCTGCCAAGGTTCGGAGATTCGGGCTCAAGGGAGCGACTCAGTTGTCATTGTGGGCCACAGCGTCAAGCCCACGTGGCGCTTGGTAAGGGGCGCCAGAGCGGAATGGGCGGTATATTGTCACGCTTTTTTATTGGTGACGCTACTCTTCCCGAGGGGACAGGTTATTGGCCGAATGCTGGACTCCTACCTTCCACGTTTCCCGAAAAGAGGCCGGCCTTAAGAGGCTTGGGGAAGCGGTGAAAGTGTTTATTGCGAAGGCCGATAGATCGGAAAATGCTCTATTTGGGGGGGATTCCCGAATAGTCTGTTCGCGCTTACCGATCTTGCTCGGGATGGGGCGCGGCACGTCGGATTCTGTAGGCATTGAAATGACGATACGTGGCAAGCCCTTATGGGTCGGTGGTTACGGCGCGACCGATTGAGATACCTGCCCAGCGAGTATAAATGTGACTGAGGGACATCGGCCTCGGCCATCCATCGGCTCAAGCTCTGAAACAATGGCCTATCTAGGGCGATCGTCAGGCGAGCTACGTACCTCGCTCGATGGTCTGCTGTGCTCGGAGAGGGGGCGTGTCTCCATTACTGTCGATGGTTTGGGATTGGCGTCGACTCTTGTGAGCGATCAACAGCTCGTAAGGGTCGTTGAAGAGTACATGGATGTGTGCTCAAGGGAGGCTGAGGCCCTGCGCCGGGTGATGGACCGGCAAAAAGAGGAGATCGCGTCCCTTCGTCAGCAAGTGGCCAACCTGATGGAGCGCCTGGAGGAACTGCTAGCCCCCGGGAGCGACTCCGAACCATGATCGGGGGTCTCTGTTTGTTTTTATTTTCTGTCTATGTAACCCCTTTTCTTAAAATGAAAATGGATCTGCTTTGGAAGTCCTCTTCTTCTTCGAGAATTATAGCCTTGATCCGCGTGATAAATTAGGGTGTTGGCGTGGCCCCATCGTTTTGTGGGTTGATGTAGATGCTTTGAACGACGGGTTATAGGGGTCGTTACCCAAAGATTTTCAGCAGTGGAGGGGAATCTCCTAGCTCTTTTTGGGGCCTCTGGCCGATTACGCGGGGCTTAATGGCCCTTTAAAAGGGGTTTGCCAATGGTGGCTTCTTTTGTGTGTCGACGGTTTTTGCTTAACGCGCTCGTTTTCAAACCGGACGAAGTCCTTTGGGGACTATTTGGAAGTTGCCTCGCTTTAATCGGGGCCTGTGTACTTCGGTTTTTAGCTGGGATTTCAGCCCGAATGATTTTTACCTGGCCCTGCCATGGCTCGGAGGACTCGTTGCTCGGCCTGGCCGAGATTCGGAGAATATTTTACTTGGCCCTGCCAAGGTTCGGAGAATTTGTTGCTCGGCCCAGCCGAGGTTCGGAGAATATTTTACTTGGCCCTGCCAAGGTTCGTAGAATTTGTTGCTCGGCCCAGCCGAGGTTCGGAGAATATTTTACTTGGCCCTGCCAAGGTTCGGAGAATTTGTTGCACGGCCCAGCCGAGGTTCGGAGAATTTTTACTTGGCCCTGCCAAGGTTCGGAGAATTTGTTGCTCGGCCCAGCCGAGGTTCGGAGAATATTTTACTTGGCCCTGCCAAGGTTCGGAGAATTTGTTGCTCGGCCCAGCCGAGGTTCGGAGAATATTTTACTTGGCCCTGCCAAGGTTCGGAGAATATTTTACTTGGCCCTGCCAAGGTTCGGAGAATTTGTTGCTCGGCCCAGCCGAGGTTCGGAGAATATTTTTACTTGGCCCTGCCAAGGTTCGGAGAATTTGTTGCTCGGCCCAGCCGAGGTTCGAAGAATATTTTACTTGGCCCTGCCAAGGTTCAGAGAATTTGTTGCTCGGCCTAGCCGAGGTTCGGAGAATTCTTGTCCAGACAAGGAACTCGGTCGTGCCGAGGATTGGTAAGCAGCATCTGTTTCTTTTTGCAATTTTTGGTGATGTAGTGCATTATGATTTGCGTTGAGGAAAATGTGCCGACAGGAAGATATAATGAGGCATATGAAAATAAATTTGAAGAGGACGTACCATATTGATAATATTTTCAGAGATTGTTCGAATTCCACGTCCGGAGAATGGATTTCCCATCCAAATCTTGTAGCTTGTAGGTCCCCGGTCCGATGATCTCCGCTACTTGGTACGGGCCCTCCCAGTTTGGCGCCAGCTTTCCTTGTTCCAGCGGCTTAGAAACAGAGGCCTTTCGAAGGACAAGGTTGCCGGTAGGAAGGCCTTCCCTTTGACTCTAGAAGCGTGGTAGCGGGCCACCCTTTGTTGATAAGCAGCCATCCTGATCCGGGCCTTCTCCCTAATTTCTTCCACCAAGTCGAGGTTGGTGCGGAGCTGTTCGTTGCTAGCTTCCTCTGAGTAGCTTTCCACCCGCAATGATGGGAGGCCGACCTCCACAGGGATAACGACCTCTGTACCGAAAGCCATTCGAAAAGGGGTTTCGCCTGTCGGGATTCTCGGGGTGGTGTGGTAGGCCCATAAGACGTGGTGTAGCTCATCTGCCCATCTGCCTTGGGCTCTGGAGAGGCGAGCTTTGATTCCCTGGAGGAGGGTCCTGTTGGTCACTTCGGCCGCTCCGTTGGCTTGTGGGTGCCCGACCGAAGTAAGGTGGTGACGGATTCCGTGTTCTTCACAGAACTGGCGGAACTTAGAGTTGTCAAACTGCTTGCCGTTATCGGTGATTATAGTGTGCGGGAGACCAAATCGGCAGACGATGGACCTCCAAACAAAATCTCTGGCCCGTGCCTCGGTAATTTGTGCAACCGCTTCCGTCTCGACCCATTTGGTGAAGTAGTCAATGGCGACAAATAGGAACTTCCGCTGTCCTGTCGCAAGCGGGAATGGACCAGGATATCCATCCCCCACTTGGCAAAGGGCCAAGCAGAGGATATAGAAACTAACTTGGCGGAAGGGAGCCTTTGGATGCTTGAATGTCTCTGGCAGGGGTCGCAGGCTCGGACTAGATCGTCTGTGTCTTTTTGCATGGTCGGCCAGTAATAGCCTTGTCGCAGCACCTTGTGGCATAGAGACCGGCCTCCCAGATGGTTGCCGCAAATCCCTTCATGCACCTCGCGTAGAGCATAGTCTGCCTCGGATGGGCGAAGGCATCTAAGCAGCGGCATGGAAAAAGACCGCTTGTAAAGTTGGTTGTCAACCAGTACGTAGTGGACGGCCCGCAACTTCAGCTTTCTGGCCTCTCTTCGGTCGGACGGGAGCGACCCTTCTTTGAGATATTTGAGGATCGGGTCGAACCAGGATGGTTCGGCCTCGACCTGCATTACTCGGTCGGCTTCCGTGATGCTCGGCTTTTCCAGGGTCTCCAAGTGGAACTTTTGCTCGGCATCCATTGTTTCCGCGGTCGCCAATCGGGAGAGTAGGTCGGCGCGGGCGTTCTCGGATCTAAGAATCTGAATAATCTCAAATTCGATAAAATGTGGAAGCATGTTCCGTACCTCCTGAAGATATCGAACCATGTTCGGCTCCCGGGCTTCAAATTCTCCCCGAACATGGCCGGCTACCAGCTGAGAGTCGGTGAAGGCGTTGAGCTTTTCCACCTCAGATTGCGGGCGATCCGGAGACCGGCTAACAGAGCTTCGTACTCGGCTTCGTTGTTAGAGGCCGGGAAGGAGAATCGGACACCATATTCAAAGGTTATCCCCTCGGACTGGTAAGAACTAGGCCCGCACCGGAGCGATGGGCATTAGATGACCCGTCGATGGAGGAGCCACCGGGCTCCAGCTTTCGGTTCCTTGGGGGAGTCTGGGGTAGAATCGTCCTCCGGGATGGTACATTCGAGAAGGAAGTCGGCCAGCACCTGAGCTTTGATGGCTGGGCGAGGCTGGAAGTGTATGTCATGCTCACTTAGCTCGACAGCCCATTTGATCATTCTTCCCGATGTCTCGGGATGGTGGGACTACTGCCTTGATGGGTTGGTTTGTCAGGACCATCACAGAATGTGCTTGAAAGTACGGCCGTAGCTTTCGAACTGAGATGATTAAGGCCATCACCATCTTCTCAATTCTGTTGTACCTCGTCTCCGCATCGCGGAGCAGTTTGCTGACATAGTAGATAGGCTTTTGGACCTTGCCTTCTTCCTTAATCAGCACCGAGCAAACTGCACCTTCCAAAACAGCTAGGTACAAGAATAGGGTCTCTCCTAGGGTCGGACTGCTGAGGAGCGAGGGCGAACCGAGGTACTTCTTGAGATCTTGAAATGACCTCTGGCATTCGGGAGTCCACTGAAAGTTTTTAGCCGATCGGAGGGTTTTGAAGAAGGGGAGGCATCTCTCGGCCGACCGCGCCACGAAGCGGTTTAGGGCCGCTATTCTCCCGGTTAGGCACTGGACCTCTTTGACAGATGCCGGGGGCGCCATTTGTTGGAGAGCTTGAATCTTCTGGGGGTTGGCTTCGATACCTCGCTGGGAGACCATGAAGCCAAGGAACTTCCCCGAGTTGACGCCGAAGGCGCATTTGGTCGGGTTGAGCTTCATCCCATATTTGCGCAACATGGTGAAGCTCTCCGTGAGGTCCTCAACATGTCGTGAAGCCTCCCTGCTTTTAACCAGCATGTCGTCCACGTACACCTCCATATTCCGGCGATCTGCTCCTTGAACACTTTGTTGACTAGCCGCTGGTACGTGGCACCTGCATTTTTAAGACCAAAAGGCATAACGCGGTAACAGTAAGTACCTCGGTCGGTTATGAAGGCGGTTTTTTCTTCATCTTCAGGGGCCATTCGGATCTGATTGTAGCCGGAATAGGCGTCCATGAACGACAGCATCTGGTGGCCTGAGGTGGCGTCCACGAGCTGGTCGATCCGAGGGAGGGGGAAACTGTCCTTCGGGCAGGCCTTGTTGAGGTCGGTGAAGTCGATGCAGATTCTCCATTTGCCGTTCGACTTTTTCACCATGACGACATTTGACAGCCAGCTCGGGTAATTTACCTCTCGGACAAAATTGGCCTTTATGAGTTTGTCTACCTCTTCCTCGAAGGCCTTTTGTCGCTCTGGGGCGAAGCTTCTCTTCTTCTGCTTAACCGGCCGGTGCATCTCGTCCACGTTGAAATGATGGACGAGAACCTCGGGGCTGATCCCTGGCATATTGGAGGCGGACTAGGCGAAGATGTCAGCATTACTTCGGAGGAAATCGATCAATCTGTGTCGAGGCTTTCTTTGAGCAGCGACCCGATTTTGATGGTTCGGTCAGGTCGGGCTTCGTCCAGCGGTACCTCCTCTAATTCCTCCGCCTGTTCTCCCCTTTGTTCGGCGAAGTCCTCGCAAGCATCTAGCCCATCAACCTCTGGCATTCTAGATTATAGGCTTGTAACAAAGCACTGCCGAGCCATGGCCTGACTCCCTCGAACAACTCCAACTCCTCGCTCGGTGGGAAACTTCATAGATAGGTGCGGGATAGAGACAACTGCCTTGAGGGACATCAGACTGGGCCTGCCGAATATTACATTGTAGGGGGATCTGAGGTCGGTCACTAGGAAGTCCGTCTGAACAATGGTCACAAGGGGCCAGGTTCCCGCGCGGACCATCAGGGTGACGACCCCTTCCGGGACGACGACGTCGCATGTGAATCCCATCAAGGTGGAATCCATGGCTCGAAGATTTTCTATGAGCAATTTCATCCTGGCAAACACACCGAGGTACAAAACATTTACTGAACTTCCACTATCAACTAGGATTCGGCTTACATCATAGTTGTTCAAATTAAGGGATACAACTAGTACGTCATCATGGGGGAGCTGTATCCCAAGAAAATTATCATCGGAGAAGGAGAGTTCGCCCGTCCGTGCCCTCTTTGGCACTGATCCATCACCGTTGCCTCTGGGGCTCGATCCGCCGGCCTCCTCAATCATGTTAATAAGACCGATCACGGGCGGAATTGGCGGAGGAGGAGGTTGTTAAAGCTCGGGTCGGCGGTCACCTCCTTGTTGTTGTGGCTCGGGCGCCCTCCTAAACTGATCCAGTCGTCCCCGCTGAATCAGCCTCTCAATCTCATTCTTCAGCTGCCAGCATTCTTCAGTGTCATGACCGTGCTCCCTGTGGTAGCGGCAATACTTGGCAGGATCTCTTCGGGTCGGGTTCCCTCGGAGAGGCACTGGCCGGGGGAGCTGGCGCTCTATTTCCATAAGGATTTGCGCTCGGGGCACAGTCAACGGAGTATAGCGATCAAATCGCCTAGGAGGACTCCGGGAGCGATTCCTTGGAGGCGGCGGAGGGACTCTCTGTCGGCGAGGTGGACTTGACCATCGGACGGGACGGTGCCTGTCGGGGACTTTGGGCTCCTGCTTCTTTGCCTGCTCAGCGCAGGCAATTCTTCGTGGAACATCATAATCGATCGGAAGCTGCTGAGATGGTCATCCGGGTCGGTGAGCCATGGTAGGGTTCGACGGCTGGCAACTTGACATGGGAGGGAATCGCTTCCTCCATGATCCTCTTAAAGAAAGGGATGCCCTGTTCCACCTTGGGCTGGGGCGGATGGGCCCGCTTGGCGGCGTCCAGCTCCTGACGCATCTCCTAGATCTGTCAATGGATCTCTTCTTCGCCGGTCAGAGGAGGAGTCGGGCATGAGAATCGCAAGGACGGTGTTGAGTCATGGTGAGATATCACCGGGGAGAGGGATCGGGCTCACCGAGATCTGGGGGGATCTCTATCATCACCCCCTCGCGGGACTGGTTTGTCCCCCCTGGGCCGGTGCGGGGGATCGCGGATTCGTGCGAATCAGAGGAGGAGGTCGCCGGTGAAGAAGAAATCGCCGCCTCCTTCTGAAGGTACGAAGCAGGAGGAGGTGCAAAGCTCTCTTGAACCAGGTGGGTAAGGGCCTGGACTTGCTGGACTAGTGTAGCGAACTGGTCCTGGGTCACCAGAATAGCGGGCGGTGATGGGGTTTCGACCGGTGGAGGTTGCAGCGCTGTACCGCCAGTCGGATCAGGTCTCAGGGAAGCGACCTGATCTTGGGCTTTAGATGTTGCTCTCCTCCGGTTGGCCATTGAAGAGGTTCTTCTCCGGATTTAGATCCTTGTCTCCTTTCTTCAAGTTTTGATGGGACTTGAGGACCCTTCCTCTAGCGCCAATCTGTTGCCGCTGGGATCCGTCCTCCGACTCGAGCGTGGTCGATCTCCAGGAAGAGGGGGGCGGACCTGCACAAGAAGTCCACACGCGGGAGGCGCTGGGGGTGGCCCTCCGTGGAAGACCCTCCGATGCTCAAGTCAGTGGAGAAGAAATCGGCGATCAACCAGACAATGGGGAGGTGGATCTCTCCGGAAAGCCTCTCCAGGGGCGGCCAATCGGAAGCTCCAGAGGGCAGGAGCACCGACGAGCTGCCGGAGAGAGCAGTAGGCGTGCGCGTGTAAAAGGTGCGTATGCGCCAGGAGATGCGTACTTGAGGGAATCTGGGAGTGTCCAATTTATAGACTGTCACCTGGACCTTGAGCGTCTTCTGGAAGGTTCAGAGGTTGTTAGGATACGGAGGTGGATAGAATCAGGCTGCTGTGGGGCCATGGAATCCGTATCCTATTTGTTAGGGGATCGACGGCTGGGAGAGCACCTTGATATTTCGAGATCCAGTCGAGTAGACCTGGGGCAATTACGATAGGTTTTAGGCCACGCCTCGACATGATTCCTTGTCTAGGGTGCTGTTTGGGTAAGTCTGGGCTCTCCCGCGTCAGGTTCCGCGGAGGTAGGTATTAGGGTGTGGATCGCTTGGTGAAGCCGGGCCGTGGAGACTCGGGGGAAGCGAGCCACGGAAGAGCCGAGCTATGGAAGCTCGGGAGGGCCGAGCTACGAAATCCTGGAAAGGCCGAGCTAGGGAAGCCCGGAAAGGCCAAGCTACGGAAGCCCGGGAAGGCCGAGCTATGGAGGCTCGAAAGGACCGAGCTACGGAAGCTCGAAAGGGCCGAGCTACGGAAGCTCGAAAGGGCCGAGCTACGGAAGCCTGGAAAGAACCGAGCTATGGAATAGGTCAGTCTTAGCCGCCTCGCACGAATATTGATGCAATGATGATTTTACCCCAACACATGGCATATCGGAGGTGGACCAGGCGAAGATGTCAGCATTACTTCGGAGGAATCGATCAATCTGTGTCGAGGCTCTTCTTTGAGCAGCGACCCGATTTTGATGGTTCGGTCGGGTCGGGCTTCGTCCAGCGGTACCTCCTCTAATTCCTCCGTCGGTTCTCCCCTTTGTTCAGCGAAGTCCTCGCGAGCATCTAGCCCATCAACCTCTGGCATTCTAGATTGTAGGCTTGTAACGAAGCACTGCCGAGCCATGGCCTGACTCCCTCGAACAACTCCAACTCCTCGCTCGGTGGGAAACTTCATGGATAGGTGTGGGATGGAGACAACTGCCTTGAGGGACATCAGGCCAGGTCTGCCGAATATTGCATTGTAGGGGGATCTAAGGTCGGTAACTAGGAAGTCCGTCTGAACAATGGTCACAAGGGGCCAGGTTCCCGCGTGGACCGCCAGGGTGATGACCCCTTCCGGGACGACGACGTCGCCTGTGAATCCCATCAAGGTGGAATCCACGGCTCGAAGATTTTCTATGAGCAATTTCATCCTGGCAAACACACCGAGGTACAAAACATTTACCGAACTTCCACTATCAACTAGGATTCGGCTTACATCATAGTTGTTCAAATTAAGGGATACAACTAGTGCGTCATCATGGGGGAGCTGTATCCCAAGAAAATCATCATCGGAGAAGGAGAGTTCGCCCGTCCGTTCCCTCTTTGGCACTGATCCATCATCGTCGCCTCTGGGGCTCGATCCGCCGGCCTCCTCAATCATGTTAATACGACCGATCACGGGCGGATTTGGCGGAGGAGGAGGTTGTTGAAGCTCGGGCCGGCGGTCACCTCCTTGTTGTTGTGGCTCGGGCGCCCTCCTAAACTGATCCAGTCGTCCCCGCCGAATCAGCCTCTCAATCTCATTCTTCAGCTGCCAGCATTCTTCAGTGTCATGACCGTGCTCCCTGTGGTAGTGGCAATACTTGGTGGGATCTCTTCGGGTCGGGTTCCCTCGGAGAGGCACTGGCCGGGGGAGCTGGCGCTCTATTTCCATAAGGATTTGTGCTCGGGGCACAGTCAGCGGAGTATAGCGATCAAATCGCCTAGGAGGACTCCGGGAGCGATTCCTTGGCGGCGGCGGAGGGACTCTCTGTCGGCGAGGTGGACTTGGCCGCCGGGCGGGACGGTGCCTATCGGGGACTTTGGGCTCCTGCTTCTTTGCCTGCTCAGCGCGGGCAATTCTCCGCGATTCCTTGACCCTAGCGTACTTGTCCGCAAGGGCCATCATATCAGAGAGACACGGGGGGTAGCTGACCTCCATAGCCAGGTAGAAGTTGCTCTCCTTCGAAACTCCCCCCGCCAAAGCAGACATGGCCACCTCATGATTAAGGTGGTCCACTTCCAACATGGCCTTATTAAAATGGCCAAGGTAATTCCTCAAGGACTCCCCCTCTCTGCTTGACTTCGGAGAGGGAGTCAGATCTTCGTCGGTGGCGGCGGCTGCTGACGAACTGGCCAATGAAAGGTGGTTCAGCTCGTCGAATGAATCAATGGAACCTGGCTTCAAAGCATTAAACCAGGTTCGGGCGGATCCTCTGAGGGTGGAGGGGAAGGCGCGATAGAGGACCGCATCAGATGCTCTGTGGAACATCATAATCGACCGGAAGCTGCTGAGATGGTCATCCGGGTCGGTGGAGCCGTGGTAGGGTTTGACGGCTGGCAACTTGACATGGGAGGGAATCGCTTCCTCCATGATCCTCTTAGAGAAAGGGATGCCCTGTTCCGCCTTGGGCTGGGGCGGATGGGCCCGCTTGGCGGCGTCCAGCTCCTGACGCATCTCCTGGATCTGTCGATGGATCTCTTCTTCGCCGGTCAGAGGAGGAGCCGGGCGTGAGAATCGCAAGGACGGTGTTGAGTCATGGTGAGATGTCACCGGGGAGAGGGATCGGGCTCGCTGAGATCTGGGGGGATCTCTATCATCACCCCCTCGCGGGACTGGTTTGTCCCCCCTGGGCCGGTGCAGGGGATCCGCGGATTCGTGCGAATCAGAGGAGGAGGTCGCCGGTGAAGAAGAAATCACTGCCTCCTTCTGAAGGTGCGAAGCAGGAGGAGGTGCAAGGCGCTCTTGAACCAGGTGGGTAAGGGCCTGGACTTGCTGGACTAGTGTAGCAAACTGGTCCTGGGTCACCGGGATAGCGGGCGGTGACGGGGTTTCGACCGGTGGAGGTTGCGGCGCTGTACCGCCAGTCGGATCAGGTCTCTGGGAAGCGACCTGATCTTGGGCTTCAGAGGTTGCTCTCCTCCGGTTGGCCATTGAAGAGGTTCTTCTCCGGATTTAGATCCTTGTCTCCTTTCTTCAAGTTTTGATGGGACTTGAGGACCCTTCCTCTAGCGCCAATCTGTTGCCGCCGGGATCCGTCCTCCGACTCGGGCACGGTCGATCTCCAGGAAGAGGGGGGCGGACCTGCACAAGAAGTCCACACGCGGGAGGCGCTGGGGGTGGCCCTCCGCGGAAGACCCTCTGATGCTCAAGTCAGTGGAGAAGAAATCAGCGATCAACCAGACAATGGGGAGGTGGATCTCTCCGGGAAGCCTCTCCAGGGGCGGCCAATCGGAAGCTCCAGAGGGCAGGAGCACCGACGAGCTGCCGGAGAGAGCAGTGGGCGTGCGCGTGTAAAAAGGTGCGTGTGCGCCAGGAGATGCGTACCTGAGGGAATCTGGGAGTGTCCAATTTATAGACTGTCATCTGGACCTTGAGCGTCTTCTGGAAGGTTCAGAGGTTGTTAGGATACGGAGGTGGATAGAATCAGGCCGCTGTGGGGCCATGGAATCCGTATCTTGTTTGTTAGGGGATCGACGGCTGGGAGAGCACCTTGATATTTCGAGATCCGGTCGAGTAGACCTGGGGCGGTTACGATAGGTTTTAGGCCACGCCTCGACATGATTCCTTATCTAGGGTGCTGTTTGGGTAAGTCTGGGCTCTTCCGCGTCAGGTTCCGCGGAGGTAGGTATTAGGGTGTAGATCGCTTGGTGAAGCCGGGCCGTGGAGACTCGGGGGGAAGCGAGCCACGCAAGAGCCGAGCTATGGAAGCCCGGGAGGAGCCGAGCTATGGAAGCTCAGGAGGGCCGATCTACGGAAGCCCGGGAAGGCCGAGCTAGGAAAGCCCGGAGAGGCCGAGCTACGGAAGCTCGAAAGAGCCAAGCTACGGAAGCCCGAAAAGAACCGAGCCATAAAATAGATCGGTCTTAGCCGCCTCGCATGAATATTGACGCAATGACCCCCCCCCCCCCCCCCCCCCCCCCCCCCAATGAAAATGAAAAAAAAACAAAACAAAATCCCATCCGTCTCCCTTCCGACTCGGTTCCTAACGACTATCTTAGTGGACTATAAGTCAGTCAACGAAGGCCAGCTCAACAATGTTTCTCTATGGTCTTACGAGTTACGAGTTACGATTGCTTGTTGGGAACCGAGTCGGAAGGGAGCCGAATGGTCGCAGAGAGTCATTTTTTTTCTCTTGTAGTGATGGTAGGCCATATTTTTATGGAATAGAAAGAGACCCCTTCTTACAAAATGGTCATGAGAGCATCTTAGTGTCAAAAATAAAGTCATGTAATATAACTTATTTACTTAAAAAAAAAAAAGATTCTAAAAATTTTACTATTCATCTTAACCTACATCATTGAAGTTCTCATTACTGTTTTATTATTTGTTGAGAACTATCTAAGAGCAGCAATGTGGCGACAATTATATAAACCTTACTATTGGTATAACAAAATTGATAATTAGAAATAGAAAAATAATTACTAATTTTAATTATCATTGGCTATGATAAAAAATATCTTTTTTATTATCCCTAAACTAGTAATTATTTAACCTTTGTGGCAGCCATTGTCACGTAATGTTCAACAGTCTCTCTCTATGGTTTTAGGATAGCTTGTTGAGAACCGAGTGGAAGGGAGAGACAGGGGTGGGATTTTCTTTGGCATTGATCCTTGGTCATGGGGACTCGCTCGGTGGACTGCAAGTCAGTCATCGAACACCGCGGTTCAACAGTGTTTCTTTATTGTTCGAGGACAGCCTGTTGAGAACCGAGTCGGAAGGGAGACAGGGACGGGTTTTTTTTTTTTTTTGGGCATTGATCCTTGGTAATGGGGACTCGCTTAGAGCTTAGCGGACTACAAGTCAGTCAATGAAGACTGGGTGTTTCTCTATGGAGCTGAGCTGTTTCCCATTTAGCTGCCAAAAGAATACAATTTGAATAAAAATAAAAAAATCGCTGCAACTACAACCAGATGACTGGCAGATGAGGCAAGAATGAATTCAGAATCAGACCAAAAACATCAATTTTAGCTGAGAGACGAAGTTTCAGTCCCAGAAATTATGGACAAGATTACTTCCATGTCTATTCGAAGTCGACAGCAGCAGCAGGACGAGATGATCATGTTGAACTCCTTGAATTTGGTTTGTGCCGGGATTCAAACTGTCTTCTAATTTAACGCTGGAGTGCTGATTGGTCTTCCGCAGCTGTAAACCATGAGTTTGAGAGTCATTTAACAAAATCAAAATTAAATTATAAAAAATAAGCTTTTAAAAGAATTTTCTTATAAAAAGCGGTGCATATAAGCTAATAAATGTATTAAAATTTAAAACTATCCCAAAATTATGATAAAAAGATAAAACTTTACTTATCTACATTAAATTAGTTCAATAAAACTATTTTGATCATCAAAACATGATAGTCTTTTTTATTTTAAAAATATAAGCTTCTATCTCAATTACCTTTGCAATTTAAATACAACGATGACAATTCACATATCGTGATTACAACTCTAGCCAAGAGTCGTTATTCCCATGCATGATTTGTTTGGCATGAATGAAAGCACAGAATGAAAAAAAAAAAAAAAAAGAAAAAAAAACTAATTCAATTCTAATTTTTATTTAACTTATTAGAGACATAAAAAATAAAACCAATTTAATATTATTTTTTAATTTTATGTTTTATTTTTAACTAGTATTTATTTTTTCTTTGATTATTTATTTTTTATTTATAGTTGTTTATGCTTTTTATTTTTAGTTTCTGCCTTTATTAAATGATGGTCCGTTCTTCTTTGTATTTGAGATTTTTGATTTCTAAATATTATTAATTTTAGAAATCAATTGATGTTCCATTCATGCTCATCCAGTGATATAAATTTTCTTGCTAAATGCCATGGCAATGAAGGATTTTTGATGGAAGAGGGTCGGACGATCATATTGGTCCACTTCACCGGCAACGTGGATCGGACATATGGTGACAATGCTACAATGGGTTATGTTGTTATGGAATGAAAGGTTCCAAAAATGGTCTTGTAAAATGGCCTTAAAAATATCCTATTTTAAAAATAAAGCCATGAAAGCATAGTCTCATCGTTAATGTGTTATAACTCATTATTTAAAAATAAATGAAAGGTTCCAAATATGCTATTTTTCATTGTAACCAACCTTGTTGAAGCTCTTATTAAGAATTGCCTATGCTGAAATTATTAAGTAGCATTTTGGTGACAATTATAAAAAATTAATCATGATATAATAAAATAAGGTAGACTTAGTTACATTCGAATATGTCAAGCTTAAATTCGGTCATCGTCCTCATTCTTATATCCATGCAGTTTATAAATCCTAAAAATGGAAAAAATTAAAAAGATGGAATCTCTTCGACATCCGTATGGATCTAAAAGAGGGAAAGATGATTGGACTTAGTTATATTCGAATATAATCAAATTTATCTTTAATAAAATTGATAATTAGAAACATAGATAATTTTGTTTTACTAATTTCAATTAGCATTGGCTATGATAAGAAATATATTTTCCATTATCACTAGATAAGTGATTACTTCACTACAAGCTTTTTTAGAGTTAGCCATGCCAAAATGGCATTGCTAACCAAGAAAAATTTGCCACTAAATAAATTAGTGATGCAACAGCGATGCGCATGCTAAAATTTATCGCTAAAACATTCGTCGCTAACAAAATTAGCAATGCCATAGTAGTTCGTCGCTAATTAGCAACGTGAAAGGGCATCGCTGTCGGAGCATTACTAATTAGCCATACCATTAGCTATGCCTTAATGGCACAGCTAATTAGCTACACCAATAAGCTATGCCTTTACGGTGTAGCTAATGACCTACCAAATTAGCGACGCCAAATTGGCATCACTAATTTTTTTTAAAAAAAAAAATTAAATAATTATCTTTTATAATCTGCTAAAATAATATTAAATTAAAACTAAAAACATATTTACAAACAAAATCTTTTGTTGAAAATAAAAATAAAATATATAAAATATAAATATTTATAATACAAACCAGTAGCACATAAATACCAAAATAGTAGCACATAAATATAATACTCATAAAATACAATAAATCTAGAATATCAATACCGATCAACTGAAGGGAGGGTTATCTGGAGCTGGAGATGGACCAGAGAATTGTGTCGACTGTGACATTCTCATAACCAACTGTCGCATCTCCTGCAACTACTGCTCATAACGAATGTGCTCCTCTTGTTGTTCCCATCGAATGTCCGCGATGTCGGTCATCATCTCAGATCTCACACATTTCGAGATAAAACGCTCAATATCCTCATACTCGCCGGTGTCACCCTGATTGGAGAAGAAGAATCGCATCGATCGAAGATTGCAGAAGCTTTGGCACCCAGACTGTAGACTCTATGATCGTTTGGCTATGCACCAACAGTCTCTAAAAAGATGCAGCCGCTCTCATATGGCGAATGGTCGACCGTGGACCCTCTCTCCTCTAATGGTTGTGTGGTCTGAGGGGTCTGAGATAATAGCTCATTCATACGTGCCTGCTAGGAATACATATCAAGTATAATGTAACTTATATTGGAGCAAATATATAAATTAACACATCTTATTTTCAATGATTTACTTACTTCAATACGCTAGGAGCGACAGTCGACCCAAGACCCATCTTTTCTCATATGGGTCGCCTTGAACAGCTGTCAGTGCTCTGGATCAATGCCTTCCTTCAGCCTATGAGAAATAGTGTTTCAAATTTATAGTTATGTTCATTTAAAAAATTTATTATTAATACGTATACAAAATAAATAAATTTATATATTGACTAAATGACGTCGATGCTCCTCAATCGAAATGGATTCCGTTGTGTGGCAGGAAAGACCAGTGCTTAGACCACCTTTCTCGGATCGACGGTTTGAGCTAATTGTGGCCAACCTCTTATGCCACTCAAGATCCACGCACTTTTGCTGCCAGCCATCCCATATTTAATCGAAGATATGACTCTCCACCAGTTATATAAATTATCAGAGTATCAGCGGCCAGCAAGTAAATTCCAAGCGCTTTTAACAAAAGAAGTTAGAGCTGGATCCCACTCAAATTCTTTTTTGCAAGCAAAATAATAGCAAATATGCATATTATAATAAATAAATTATACATATAAATGTTGATAATATGACATTATAAATATAATTAAGCACCATGCAATTAATGATACTAACTTTGTACGTATAATTCTATATAATAATAAACGTAGGTAGCTAATATATTAAATGAATAAGTTTGAAATTACATCTACATAAATATAATTATAAGTTACATACATGGAACTCTGTCCAATAGAACTCTCTCACCTCCTCTTGACTGACGCGCTCCCAACAATAGCCCTTTGGGACTGCACACTTCTAAAATATATCTATGATGTGCCTTGACACAACATGTCTCTCTATAATTCTATGCAAGTTTAGTAAAATATAAGATATAATTTAATAATATAACAATTGTATCAACAAATTAATATGAAGATAGAAATATACTTACTAGTCATCAATCAGTAAGATTAGGCCCCCTCTACTCTCCCCTTTTTTTATAGACATTAAACGGGAAACATCCATTAATGGAGGGGGGAACTTCGGAACCTAGGATGCTATAATCGCGCCATATTCAAGGCCACATGGCAATACCCTAATGGTACTCGGCACTCCATGAAGTATACTAAAGATATTCCTCATTCCACGATAAAAAGCAAAAGATCTCCTTTCGATCTCGGATCAGAGACCTTAAATGCAAGGAATTGTTTACAAATCCTCAAGATACGAATAAATTTGGAAGATCTTCTACTAAAAGATGCACAGTCTACTAGCAATCGAATGCTTGGTTTATACGAAAAGCGAAGCCATATCGAAAAAGATAATGCATTAATGACAAAGTAAATGCTTGGATAAAAACGAAAAGGCTCATTGGCAAATCCTAGCTACTTTTTATACCTCAGCGAAGCAGAGCCATTCTTTCTACCTCGGTAGAACCAAGCCATTCCTATTACTTCGGCAGAGCCGAGCTATCCCCCGCTTCGGCATATCTAATCAGGCTGATCTCAGCAAGACCAGGCGACCTCTTCAATTTTGACAAAGTTGACCTAAAATTCTTTGAGCTCTAACGAAGCCGGTTTACTCACTTGGCTTTGCAATGAGCTAAGTTTAGGCAAAACGTGGATGAGCTAAAAGACTGTCTGACATACAAATACCAAAACAATGGGATATACGAAGAAAACCAAAAGATTCATTCATATCATGATATTGTTTATATTACAAAAAATGAAAGAGAGATATGGAAAGATGGATCCTTAAGTCCCGATTTCATCCTCGGAGGTGGCTTCGACAACGCCTTAAGTATGTCGATCCGGCTGACCCTCTCCATTACTCGGCCTCAAAGTCATGTCCACCTCGGCGGTTGTCTGTGAAACTTCGGCTTCCTCGACGATAGGTCTCGAGGCCTCTGCTTCCTTAGCAAATTCTGGAGGAGCCTCTGTTGGATCTCCCTCCGAGGCTACTTCAAAATCAACATTAGGAGCATCTTTGTCATCGCCATCGTCGAATGAGGGAGTTGCTGCCAATGCTTCAATTGTTGGCGATGGAAAGCAATACTTCTCGTCCTCCAAAAATGAAAGGTCGATGTCTGGGTATTCCTGAATCACCCTCGCCCGGACCTCACTCGCTCCAACTTGGTATGCCTCCTTCAAAAACTGAATTCGCCCTTGAGCAAATTCATCCGAGCTTTTATACCTCTCAATCACCAGAGCGATTCATTGTTTCCCTCAGTAGCCCGATGCTCAAGCTCGGAGCACTTCTTTCGGCTAGAGGCTAAATCCTCGGTCAAAGCCTTTACTTGATCAGCCGCCTCGGCCTTGGTCTTATCCAGCTAAGGAAGAAAAAATTGCAAACAAAATTAACGATCAAATCAGCTCTAACTATGGGGAAGAGATGAACCGTTGCGTGGAAGTGGTAAGAGGACATACCTCGTCAACATGGCGAGCAATATTAGCTTCCACTTTCTTGGCCCTTTTTCGAGCCTTTTCCCTCTCTTTTCTATACTTGCTCATTTCTCTTCAGGCATGTTCGAGGTCCTGTTGATCCCTAGAGCTATCGGATCTAGCTTGATGTATCTCAGCCGTCAGATCGACAATTTGCTTATGATAGGACTCGAGCCGAGCCTCAAAATAGGATTTTTCCTCAGCAGCTTTGCCATTAAGGAAATCAATTTTCCATTGAGCCTCACCTCGAAACCTCGACAGTTCTGATCAAGCTTCATCAGCTACCTTCTGAGCCTTCCCAAGCTTGGCTACCTCAGCCCGAAGTCATAACACCTCGGACCGGGCATCTTCACCCGACCTCCTGGCCTCATCAAGCTCGGCTTGCACCCTTGTCAATTCTTTCGAGTGCTGATCAGCCGAGTTTATTTTAGCACGGAGTGCCTCGACCTCACATGAAATCTCCCTGTTGCATTCATTGGCAGAGATCAGGCGCCTATAGAGCATCCATTGGAGGAGAGTTGCCTACAATAGAGCCAAGTGATTAAATTTGAAAGAACTAGACAAAACATCTAATAAAAGCAAAGAAAGGAAGAAAACCCACTTGGATGCAAGAAGAGTTCATATCACTCAAGATGTGTTGGCTGGGGATCGTTGCATAGTCATCTAGATCGGTAGGCATTTCGAATCCTTTAACCACAAAAGCAACTTTCCAACAACTGTCCTCTCCCTCTTCAGGGTAAATGACATGTTCTTTCGCATAAAAAATATTAAAAAAGTTGTCAATCCAAGATTGCAACTCTTTGGTGGTGCGATCTGAGGGATCAAGGAGGGGGCTAGGCTGACCTATCCCTTCCTCATTGCCTGCCGACATCCCGAAGGCCCTGGCTCCTTCATCCTCATCGAGGGAGTCCCTTTTCCGCCCGGTGAACCTCATTTTTCTCCTTCTTCCTTTTCTACCTGACGGGGAAGGAATCCTACCGAAGGCGGAACAACACTCGTCGCAAGAGCAGCCGTCCGATCTTTGAAAAATAATCTCCTCAGCCTCTATGGACTCATGGAACCCTCCCCTTCAGGGTAATATACGTCGGTAGCCACAGGATAGAGAAATCCTGTCACCCAAAAATCATCATCCGTTGGCTCGGGAAAACGGCTAAGCTCCTGCTATGCCCGAGCTGCTACTTCTTCGGCCTTATTATCATGTGTTGGCCCCCCAAATTCCAATGCTAGAACAGGGGCTAGGACCGACTCCTCTGCAACATCCCCCCTCGGTAGGCTCAAAGGTCGGGACTCAGTTAGTTCTTGTGAATGGCTCGGCAGAGCCAGCTGCAACCTGGAGGGAGAAAGAAGATGACCTCCGCTCAATCCGAGCCCTCTTCCCTTTTGGAGTTGATGAAACAGTATGGCGATGCTTCGTACTCTTCTTTCTGTTTGAATCGCTATAATCAATTTCGAATTCCTCTCATCTGAGCTCCAAACTCAGACCTAATTCCTGCAACATGCAAATCATCGAACGGTTAGTTACATCCTTGCAAAGACATCGAAACATAGAGAAGGTGATGTTGCACTTACTCAAAGGGTCGACTCGGCTTAGCCCAGCGTTATAAAGTGACTCCTTGGTCAAAAGAGCATCGATTGTGACCACCTTGCTGCCATAAAGAACATCGAAGTCCTCCTTCTCCACTTTTGATAGCGTCGGACATTGATTCGGCTCCCAGGGGAGAGGCCCCCATTGGCGAGGAAAGTCGAATGTAGCATCCCATTCTCATAACCGAGCGTCTTCAAGAAAGAGCTAACTGGAGTTAATTCTAGCCAGCTACCTCTTCTCTTTACAAGCTTTGGACGAGCTCTCTCTCTCTCTCTCCTAATTTCTATTTTCAGCTTAACTGACTTTTGATCTCTTGGATTATGGCAGAGATCTTCATTCCTCAAATGGATTCAGTGCATTCAATGCTCAAGAGAAATATTTTACAACGATTATATTTTATTTCCGTTTTACTTTCCATTTATTCCGATTGAGTCTAACAGATATTTTTGATGTTGAAATGCTTTAAATAGCTGAGATTAGTGGATGAAAAAAGAGGATGAAAAAGAGAAAGAAATTAAAGAAAGAAAGAGTGTTTATTGCATTTTTTTAAGTGATTAAAAGCAAGTTCCTGCATGTTGAAGTTGAGAAATCTTAAAGATCATTCATTGCTTAACTGTCCAGATCCATTAAAGCATCCAAGCATTCAAAGCTTCAGCTACCTCGAAGATCTACATTTATTGCTGAAGATTTGCTACAAAAGTTGTAAAGTATCATTTTGATTATCTGCTCATTTTGGGAGCTATTTGTTCTTAATTATTTTGAACATATTTCTTGTAAAAGGGTTAAGTTTAACCCTTGTTTATTGTTTGGCTTTCTTGTGCCGAAAACATGAGGACTAGCCGGGTAAGGCTAGGGGTTTGGCTTTTTTGTGCCATGAAACAAAAGGATTAGTCGGGGAAGGCTAGGGATTGTAATCCTTGTGATATGATTGAAGTAAAATATTCCAAAGGGTTTTTGGGGAGTGGACGTAGGTGCTGGGTTAGCACTAAACCACTATAAAAATTCTTGTGTTTGATTGTTTGCCTTGTCTCTGAGATATTGTTGTGTGCACTTCACTACACCATTGCGAATTAAATTTTGATAAGCACATATCTGCGCAATTAATTTTTAATTACCCAATTCACCCTCTCTCTTGGGTTGCTACATCTGGGCAACATATATGACGACTTTAGCAACTCTCAGGTCATCCTTCGGAGTTTAAAAGGCACCTAATGACTTTAGCAACTCTCAGGTCACCTTTCGGGGTTAAAAGGCATCTAACGACTTCGATAACTCTCAGGTCACCCTTCG
Organism: Calamus simplicifolius; assembly: GCA_900491605.1. Lineage (NCBI taxonomy): Eukaryota > Viridiplantae > Streptophyta > Magnoliopsida > Arecales > Arecaceae > Calamus > Calamus simplicifolius. The sequence continues at coordinate 408,887 of UESW01005109.1, forward strand.
GGGTTCAAAAGGCTCTCGACGGCCTTAACCTTGCCTCAGCAGCTCTATCAGCCTCAACGACTATATCTCTTTGCCTTCACGACCTTATTACAACCTCAATGGTTTCATCTCAGCTCCAACGGCCTTATATCTGTCTTAATGGTGTTATTGCAGCCTTACCGGCTCTATCAGTCTCAGCGGCTCTATCTCTTTTCCTCCATGGCCTCATTACAACCCCAACGGTTTCATCTCAGCTCCAGCAACCTTATATCTGTCCTAGCGTATTATTGCAGTCTCAATGGCTTCAACTCAGCCTCAGCGATTTTATCCCTATCTCAACGGCCAATGGCCAACTGGGTAAGATCTTTGCTTAAATTATACGCTTGCAACATATTACTGTTCACTTTTAGCCATCCAAGAAGAAGCCCCAAGACAACTCACAGTTGGAAGAGGCCAACTTCCAGCTCACAGTTGACGGGCACCCACCTTCAAACTTCATGTCAAAGTTAGTAGACCCAAAGTCAACTCACAGTTGGGAGAGGTCAACACCTTAACTTACAGTTGATAGGCATCCACTTCCAGACTCTGCATCGGAAGAGGATTACTGGCTGCCCTTGGCTAGCCAACGGTAATCAACTTACCTCCAACATTGCTTAAAGTTTTTTGAGCAGGCAAATGCACAGCTTCAGAGAGCATGCAGATGTCCACATGAGGCAGATGAAAATTATCCAAAGCAAGGCAAAAAAAATAAAGAAGATCTCTCCACTAGAAAGGAATCAGAACTGAAGCAAGCATGAAAAGACCAGTGCAAAGATGAAGAGCTCTACACTCCTTTCGCTTGGTGGATGTAAGGCACGTGGTCGCACAAGCTCAGGAGTGTGGTGGGCATTTGATGGGACCAGTAAACCACATGGGCAATGATGATGCACTCAGGTCAGACTCCTAGTTAGCTACCCAAGTCGGCCCTCTTTCAGCCAGCCTTAACCTCGGCCAGCTTCAGCTTGGGCCAGCTTCAGCCTTGACCAACATACCTCGGCCAGCTTCAGCCTCGGCCAGCTTCAGCCTTGGCCAACATACCTTAGCCAGCTTCAGCCTCGGCCAGCCTCACCCTTGGCCAACATACCTTGGCCAGCTTCAGCCTCAACCAACTTCAGCCTCGGCCAGCATACCTCAGCCAGCTTCAGCCTCGGCCAGCCTCAGCCTTGGCCAGCTTCAGCCTCAGCTAGTTTCAGCCTCAGCCAACATACTTCGGCCAACTTCAGCCTTGGCCAGCCTCAGCCTCAGCTAGCCTCAGCCTCGGCCAGCTTCAGCCTCGTCCAACATACCTTGGCCAGCTTCAACCTCAGCCAGCTTCATCCTCGACCAACATACCTGAAGGGAGAAATAATCTCCGAGGCATGCATGTTTTAAAAAATTGATAACAATTATCAATGCGGAAATTTAAAGATTACATACTAATCTATCTAACATGCATCAAGATCATATCTTTGCCTTGTATATAGGATCGATTGATCCAAAATATGCATATAAATAAAACTATCAAGATTATGTCTTGATCTTCAAGGCAAGAAGTCATACTTCTTATCTTGAAGCATGCCTTAAGATCTAGGGATCATATCACTTACCTTAAAGGCAATTGGTAAATCCTTTTATGCTCTGCAGCCGTTCAATCGTCCAGCCTCTAGTATCATCCACGCGAAGCCCCGAATGATCAGATTTCCGGGAGTGCTAGCTCGCGAAAAATGACTTTGCTGATCTTGAATCCTCCCACTTGAATTCTTCTTCTAGGATCCTCCACACTTCCGTTAGCACCAGAATCACCAGGATTTTCTATTCTAATTCTTTAGAAAATCAATTCACGACATATCGTGTGTTGTTTTTCTCTTATGTGTAATCTGGTGAGGGATGTCCTCTATTTATAGTATATTTTTAGCTAGCCCATTAAATTCTAACATTTAGAATTCCGCCGCTTGGCAAAACCAAAGAGACGCCGAACCGTAGCGCTTGGTTAATTCCGACATTCGGTAAAAACCAAAGAGTCGTCGAACCGTAGCGCTTGGTTAATTCTGACGTTCGATAAAAACCAAAGAGTCGTCGAACCGTAGTGCTTGGTTAATACAAAGAGGCGCATTTATTCCATATAAATTCTAACACTTTAGAATTTCGATGGAATTGTTTGGAGAAGATTAATGCAAGACATTAAATTCTATATGTAAATTTAATCTCTCAGAATTTTGAGAGGTTTGGTTTAGTTTTTGGTTTAAGCTAATCTGAATTTATTGGACTGAACCCACATAGATCATGGTCCTAGACCAAATCAAATTTGGCTAGTCCTGAATCTATTTAAATCCAAATCAAGTCTAATTTTAAATCAATATTTGAAATTGACTAGTCCTTCTAATAGACTTAAACCAAATTGAATCTTATTCAATTGTACTTAACCCAATTGAGATAATTCAATCAATCAAATTGATTAATTAAATCAAATACGATTCTCAATCGTTGATCAGCAAACAGATCATTCTACGAAACTTCTATGCATGTGACTCTCTAAGTTCGAACCTAAGCCGGTAGCATAGAAACAACTTTCTATACTAATCGATGTGCCCATCTAGCAATGGAACCCGACGTCCAGATATATCGAAGAGTTACCGAGCAAACTCCAAGAACCCTAAAAACAGTTACCATATAATTCATCCTCTTGACCACAAATGCTAAGGATGGCTTCAGAGCCTGTCAACTCTAAATAGCAAATCCATAAAGTGATTTCAATTTTAGTGATCATGTGACTTTCACATGAAGTACCTTGGCCAAGGTCTTGCTAAATTGAAACACAAGCATTTCTCCTTTTAACGGGATAGGTCAAATTCCATCTTGATCCACAATTGACTACCACAAGTACTTGACTGCACCCAGTAACCTTTCGTAGCTGGATTAGAAATCCAGGTGGTCCGGCACCTAAGTACAATGAGTTGCTTGTAAGCCACTGGTTGTGATCTTCAGGTCTGAAGGATACTTATACCTATATCTTCTCGGATTAACTCTTGACAGTAGAGTATCCGGAAATGAGTCACGTTTGGTGAAATGTACTCCTACACTTTCACCTGTATGTCATACCAGTATCTTACACTCCTTGGTTAAGAGGACAACAAAAAAATATGATATACAACGTCTTATAATTGATAGTACTATGGCCCTATCATAGTATATCATATGGTCGCAAACCTTTTTTGAGGACCTTCAAAGATAAATCCTCCTTTATCGTGAAGGAAGATCCTAAGGGCTTCATTACAATCAGGAGTATTAAGAAGATGTTCTTGTAATGAATAAACTACCAAATAATTTATTAATATATCAATTTAT
>UESW01005109.1:413879-498332 GCA_900491605.1 Calamus simplicifolius
TTTTGTTAACAGAATTGATCCAATCAATTCCGTTTGAAGTCCAAATTCAAATCCGAAAGAAGCTACTCGTAGCTCTTGAACCATACTTCATATTGTGCCTTGCCGAGCTCCAATCCGAAGTGATTTATAAATTCAAAATTCATAAATAAACTTTTAGAGGCTCTATTGGATATCCGGATCGAACCACATCGAACCCGGATCCAAACCACTATGTTATCAGACCAACCATTGGTCCATGGTTCAAATTAACTTTATTCCAGATTCATATCGTGTCCCAAAATTCTATTTGAGTTACTGACTAACTCAAATCACCCTCGAAGTAGGTGCTGCCGCTAATGTCTAGAGCTAGCTAGACATAGCCAGAACGAACCCTGTATGTCCCATCTGATTGAGTCCCACTCAAATCAGTGATCACGCCTGCGTACAAGTCATCCGACTATGTGCGTGACTCCATAGGTTCAAACCTAAGCCGGTAGCACAGGAACACTTCCTATATTAATCGATGTGACCATCTAGCCATGGTTCCCGACGTTCGGATAGATCAAATTTGCACAAGGCAACATTCTGGAACCCAGGCTATGGTTGACGCATAATTCATCCCCTTGTCCTAGTACTCTGGGCGAATACGGAGTTAACTGCCAACTCCGAGTAAATCACCCAAGTATGTTTCAATGCAATGAATCTTGTGACACCTCACAAAGATTACATTGGCCAAGGTTTTGCTAAATTGAAATACAGTTCGAGCACTCTCTCTAACACTTAGAGTGGACAATCCCATCTTGACTCATCACTGACCCAATAAGTACTTGACTGCACCCAGCAACCTTCTGTCACCGGATTAGAAATCCGGGTGGTCCAGTGCCTAAGTACAGTGAGTTGCTTATCAAGTCAACATGATAGTCTCATGTCAAAGGGACACTTATACCCATTGACTTTCTGTGAGTTGCTCCAGGCAGTTGAGCACTCAATATAGATGAATCACTGTTCAGTGAATGTACTCCTACACTTACTCGCATGTCATACCAGTGTTATACACTCCTTGGTTTAAGAGAACAAACCAACCCATATGACATATAATGACCTACACTTATTACGTCGTCGTCCTCGGTAACGATGTATCATTTGGCCGCGAACTTATTTAAGAGTTACTCAACAATTCCTCCATTGTCGAATACATGTAACTCTAAGGATTACAACATATTGGAATTCTACTGGAAGATGTAAACTATATGCTGTATGGCCAAAATTCACTTTTATTTATTGAATAAATCATGTTCATATACATCAACTCATAACCATCTACAAGCTGGACGATTGGCTGTAGGACACATTTTCTAACATTAAGGGCTTGTCATATTTGTTTATCATCAATTATTAGACTCCCTAGGGTTGTCCTGCATCACATATCATGAAAATATAACCATAAAGGCAAGCAGCTAACCTCATAATATCATGAATTGCAAAAGCTTCAGTTTCATAGCCCAATTTTTTACCACCCTAAATCAAAAATAACTTATCATCAGAAGTTTGCAGGATTAAACCCAGGAAACATAGGATACATGGCAAAAATATAAGGAAATAATTCCCACCAGATAAAGTTTGAAGAAAAAATACATGAATTATTGGCTCCAAGGTACTGCTTAGGAAATAGATGGGCCAACACCAACACAACAGCCGCCATGACCATCACGCACACACAAATCCTCAACTTTCACAAGCATGCACATATATGGTATGTAGCAGATACACTTTAAGATAGGTATATAGACTTCCAAATGTTTATACACAATATCTTCTTTTGTCCTTCTATATAACTGACTATGGATGTCAATGAGAGATTGAGGCTTATTAGATTGGAACCCATAGTTATTAAAATGTTCTAAAAAATAAAAATAAATTTGATCAAAGCATTAAACAAGCAACCCAAAAGGTTTTCAGCATAATCCAAGAAAATTAGGTCACCATCAAGTTGTTTCTTTTCTTTTTTCTTTTTCTATTTATAGAAAAACCTCAAGGAAATTGGAAAACCAAATCAGCAATTTCTAATATTTGAGAATATATTTTATTAATTTAGATTTTTTTAAAATTATTTCAAGTTTCCATATCTTCTAAGAGTTCTTAATTGTAACGAATACTCTTACAATGAAAATTGTACCTACAGTGAGGAATGACAAAATCTTGGACTTTTGTAAATAGCATAAAACTGAATATATAAGCAAAAGAGTGGGACAAAAAGTTGATCAACTTTATACAAGTCAGTCACCATAAGGCATCAACTATAGTATAACCCCAAAGGAAGAGAAGCAATACAGAAAAAAATGTTGGGTGAAATTCATCATAAATATTCGTCATAAACATTCAAGCACATGAATAAATTTTCCTTAGCTACATTTTCTTTTTTCTAAAAAAAAAATCTACCTTGAAAAGGCTAAGAATTATTCTTAAATGCTTGTTTAGTTAAGATGAATGGAATATGTGAAAAAGGATTTAGTAATGCTGACAGTAACATCATGACACCAGAGGTTTCCCCTCATAGCATCTATTGGTGAATAAGGATTCACAAAACTAAACTCAAAGAGTTCGCACAAGGTTTGATGGTTACAATTATGACCATAAGCTTACCTAGGCAATAGATAACCTGATTCAATCCTGCTCATGCATAAACTTATCATTACACAAATTATTAAAATAGAAAAATGTTGACCCAATTATTGATTTTGATGATTAACAAAACTATTTGAGTATAACATTTGAAGTTACTAATGATTTTGATTAAGTTTTTCAGTGTATATTTGATTTATTAATCAAAATCATAAGACAAATCAAGTTCTAGTTCGAATCTAATGTCAAGGTAAGAATTGCAGACATTAGAGTCGACACATGGAATCGCAGAGTCGACTCCGAAAACAGCACAGGCTTAGAGTCGACTCCCGAACTGTTAGAGCCGACTCCAACAAAAAAGACAGAATGATGGTTTTTCTGGCCATGACTTAGAGTTGACTCCGGGACTGTTAGAGTCGAGTCCAGAAGTTTTTTGTGTCGACCCCAGAAAAGCCAGAGACGACTCCAGTTCAAGAAATTTGGGGATTTTTGATTTAGAGCCAACTCCAGAAAAGTTAGAGCCGACTCCAGAATGTCAGACGCGACTCCAGAACTATCAGAACAACTCTAAACTTTACTTTTATCTTTTTAATTCCAACGGCTATTTCTATTTATGGATCTAATCCTTCTTACACTTGTTTCTAATGGATAGTTTTAAACTATTTATGGATTATACTGATCTATAAGAAGAGGGTTTGCTGCATCCGAAAATAAGAGAGGCAAAAAGAAAAGAATAGAGACGAATCTTTGAAATCCATCAGAAAAGAAAAGAGGGAAGATTCGAGAGGAAAGATCATACTGATTCCCCAAAAGAAAAGAGAGAGATTCCAAGCCTTCCTAGCTTCACTTTGAAGAAATCTCAAGAAAAGAAGGAAGCCCTAGTTTTCTGATCTTCGGAGCTTCAAGAGCATTCTAAAGGAAGATCCACCCAAGAGAAGAGAAGAAGCAAGCCACCAAGATCTGCAAAATAGGCTTTGATTTCTATCTCTTTATTTCATGTTTTATCATTGTATATTTGCTCATTGAAGGAGCTTTTGTTTTGTAAAAATGATTATTGTTTGCTGAGTCAATCGGAGGTTTGATTCCATTGAGGCTGTTAGCCTTGTGCAAGCAGTTTGCTTGTGGTGTAAGGTTATATGCTGGTGAGCCTTGAAAACCAGCTGGGTTCGTTGTGCACCCGGGAAAATAACAAGTTCGAGTTGTGAGCTTGCAAAATAACTCTGCTGTAATTAGATTGATTATAGTGTGGACCCAAGAGATACTTGGGAGTGGACGTAGGTGTAGGTACACCGAACAACTATAAAATCTTCTGTGTTTGCCGTGATTGTCTCATTATCTTTAAATTTTCTATTTGTTCATATTCTATTTTAATCTGTACGAATCTAAGTTTTATTTCCGCTAGGGTTTATTTTCAAAAGAGTTTAATTTTTTGAAAAACCCAATTCACCCCCCCTCTTGGGTTGCTATCTGGACCAACAATTGGTATCAGAGCTAGTGCTCATTTGATTTGATCTAACGATCAAGAGTCAAAGATCCACATGGCAACTCAAGCTGGTTCATCTTTTTTCGAAGGCCAATCTACAAATAGATCACCCTTGTTTAATGGATTAAACTATGGTTATTGGAAGGCTAGAATGAAAATCTTCATTCAAGCACTTGACTATGATCTATGGAGCATTATAGTCAATGGACCACACACACCTACTGCTAGAGTTAATGGCATGGAGATTCCTAAACCGGAAATGGAATGGGATGAACATGATAAAAAATTGGCACAACTTAATGCCAAAGCAATGAATATTTTATACTGCTCATTAGATGCAAATGAATTCAATCGTATATCTATTTGCATTTCTGCTAAGGAAATCTGGGATAGACTTGAGGTTACCCATGAGGAAACAAATCAAGTCAAGGAATCCAAGATTAACATGCTAGTTCATAAGTATGAATTATTTAAGATGGATGCATGTGAATCTATTACTGACATGTTTACAAGATTTACTGATATAGTTAATGGTTTAAAAAGCCTTGGTAAATCTTATGATAATTCTGATCTTGTGAGGAAGGTTTTACGTTCTTTGCCTAGGACTTGGGAAGCTAAAGTGACTGCAATACAAGAGGCAAAAGATCTAAGTACCCTACCCCTGGAAGAATTATTGGGATCCTTGATAACTCATGAGCTTCAAATTAAGCAACATATTGATGATGATGAGTCAAAGAAGAAGAAGACTATGGCTCTTAAGATTTTAAATATATGGAAGAGCCTCATGAATCTGAAGATGAAAGTGATGATGAGGACATGACACTCATCACAAGAAAATTTAAAAAATTCATGAAGAAGAAGAAGTTTGAAAAGAAAAAGCCCTTTGCAAGAAAAGATGAGGACAAGGGCAAAGAAAAAGAAGTTATTTGTTTTGAATATAAGAAGCCGGGTCATTTTAAATCTGAATGCCCACAACTAAAGAAAGGCACCCCAGAAATTCAAAAAGAAAGCAATGATGGCCACATGGAGTGATTCGGAAAGCTCAAGTTCCGAAGAGGAAGAAAAGAGTGAAATGGCCAATCTATGCTTCATGGCAGACAATGATGAGGTAAGTCCGAGTTTTCTTGATGATTTTACTTTCGATGAATTGCATAGTATTTTTTATGAATTAATGGATGATTTTGCAAATTTAAGTTCAAAGAACAAAGATCTGAAAAATCAAATGCAAAAACTATCCTTAGAAAATGAAAAGCATGTTGTAGAAAAAGAAGTTTTGATGAAAGAAAATGAAAGTTTAAAAAATGAAGTTGATAGACTTAAACCTATAGTTGATAAATTTACTTTGAGCTCTATCAAACTTAATATGATTTTGGACAATCAAAAAGCTGTCTTTGATAAAGCTGGATTAGGATATAATCCACTTAAAAAGCAAAAATCTTTGAAAAATATTTTTATACATGCTAAAAAATCATCAAATATTACTTGTTTTAAATGTGGAAACAAAGGACATAAATCTTATATGTGTAAATCTCCACATAATAAAAGAAAGATGATTTGGGTTCCCAAAGGAACAATATTTAATGCATCTAACCATGAAGGACCCAAGAAGGCTTGGGTACCTAAAATTAAGACATGAATGTTTTGCAGGAGTGTCTTGCAGCCATCAGACTGAAAAGAAAATGGTACCTGGATAGTGGTTGCTCAAGACACATGACGGGTGACAAAGATCAATTCATCACCCTTGAATCAAAAAGAGGTGGAGTAGTTACTTTTGGTGATAATGGTCAAGGCCATATCATGGGTATTGGTAAGATTCAAATTACTCCATCTACTCATATTGATAATGTTTTATATGTCGATTGACTTAAACATAATTTGATAAGTATTGGCCAACTGTGTGATAAAGGTTTCAAAGTTTCCTTTGAAGCTTCTGTCTGCACTGTTACTAATCCCATTGATAATAGCATTATTCTTGTTGGTAAACGTTATGGCAATGTGTACTTAATTGATTTAAGTAATTTATCTCCAAGTAATCATTGCTTAGTTGCTAATAATGCTAAGATGAATGAGATGGTTGGCTATGGCACCGTAGATTAGGTCATGCAAGCACACACCTAATTTCTAAACTATTGAAAATGGATATAGTTAAAGGTATTCCTAGCTTAAATTTTGAAAATAATCGAATCTGTGATGCATGTCAATTTGGAAAACAAACAAAAACTTCTTTCAAATCTAAGAATATTGTTTCAACTGCTAGGCCACTAGAGCTGCTACACTTGGACCTTTTTGGACCTACTAGAACCACAAGTCTAGGAGAAAAGAAATATGGTCTAGTGATAGTAGATGATTACTCTAGATTCACTTGGGTAATGTTTTTGGCTCACAAAGATGAGACTTTCTCAATATTCCTGAAATTCGTTAAGAAAGTCACAAATGAGAAAAACACTACCATAGTGTCTATTAGAAATGATCATGGAACTGAATTTAAAAATCACTTATTTGAAAAATTCTATTTTGAAAAAGGCATACATCATAACTTTTTAGCACCTAGAACACCTCAACAAAATGGAGTTGTAGAAAGGAAGAATAGGACTTTAGAAGACATGGCCCGTACCATGCATGCTATGTGAAAACCAACTTCCAAAATATTTTGGGCGGAAGCTATAAACACAGAATGTTACATCCTAAATAGAGCCCTGATTAGACCTATCCTTAAGAAGACTCCCTATGAACTATGGCATAATAGGAAACCAAATTTAGGTTATTTTCATGCATTTGGTTGTAAATGCTTTATTCATAATAATGGAAAGGATAATCTTGGTAAATTTGATGCAAAGTCTGATGAAGGTATTTTCCTAGGATATTCTACATCTAGTAAGGCATATAGAGTTTTTAATAAGAGAAGCTTAGTTGTAGAAGAATCCATTCATATTGTGTTTGATGAATCTTTAGCATCAAGTTTAGATAAAATTGATGATGAGGAAGATACATCTTTGATTGAAAGAGGTATTGAAAAATTAAATGTTTCTTCAGATCAAGAACCTGAAGCTAAGGATGATGACTCACCTAAGGATGATGGTATTGATACTGCTCATAATGATAAAGATCTACCTAGAGATTGTAGATATGCTTATGGTCATCCTAAAGACCTAATCATAGGTGATCCATCTCAAGGTGTAAGGGCTAGATCATCAATGAGAAATATCAATAATCATCTTGCATTTGTATCTCATATAGAACCTAAAACTATAGAAGAAGCTGAGAAAGATAGTTATTGAATGTTAGCAATGCAGGAAGAGTTAAACCAATTCACTAGGAACCAAGTTTGGACTCTAGTAGACAGACCTAAAAACCACCCTATAATAGGATCTAAATGGGTTTTTAGAAATAAATTGGATGAAAATGGCTTGGTAATTAGAAATAAGCTAGATTAGTTGCAAAAGGATATAATCAGGAAGAAGGTATAGATTTTGATGAAACCTTTGCACCTGTTGCTAGATTAGAAGCCATCAGGCTACTACTTGCATTTGCATGTCATATGAATTTTAATTTATTTCAAATGGATGTTAAAAGTGCATTTTTAAATGGTTTTATAAATGAGGAAGTTTATGTTGAACAACCTCCTAGTTTTGAAGATCATGAATTTCCAAATCACGTCTTCAAACTACACAAAGCACTTTATGGTTTAAAGCAAGCACCTAGAGCTTGGTATGATAGATTAAGTAAATTTTTAATTAAAAATGATTTTTCAAGAGGAAACATTGATAAAACTTTGTTTTTAAATAAAAAAAAGGATTTATTAATTGTTCAAATTTACGTTGATGACATTATATTTGGTGCTACTAACAATCTCCTTTGTCAAGAATTTGCTAAGTTAATGCAGGGAGAATTAGAGATGAGCATGATGGAAGAACTCAACTTCTTCCTTGGACTTCAAATCAAACAAGAGAAAGCGGAGATTTTTATCAACCAAACAAAGTACACAAGGAAATACTCAAGAAGTTTGGTATGAAATCTGCTAAACCTCTTGGTACGCCAATGAGTCCCTCATGCAAGCTGGACAAAGATGAAGAAGGTAAGAAAGTAGATCAGAAGCATTATCGAGGTATGATCGGATTACTTCTTTACCTAACTGCAAGTAGGCCAGATATTATGTTTTCTGTTTGTCTATGTGCAAGATATCAATCTAATCCTAAAGAATCACATTTATTTGCTGTTAAAAGAATCTTTAGATACTTAAATGGAATTAAAAATGTAGGATTATGGTATTCTAGAGACTCAATCTTAAAATTGATTGCTTATTCTGATTCTGACTATGCTGGTTGTAAATTAGATAGAAAGAGTACAAGTGGAGCAAGCCAACTTCTAGGAAGTAACTTAATCTCTTGGTTTAGCAAGAAGCAAAATTCGGTTGCATTATCCATTGCTGAGGCAGAGTATGTTGCAGCTGGAAGTTGCTGTGCTCAAATCCTTTGGATTAAGCGACAACTTGAAGATTATGGTATCACACTTGATAAAATTCCTATTAGATGTGATAACACTAGTGCCATCAATCTAACTAAGAATCCAATTCAACATTCAAGAACTAAACACATTGAAATTAGACATCACTTTATTAGAGAACATGTAGCTAATAATGATATTTATCTTGATTATGTTAATACTAATGATCAATTAGCTGATATTTTTACCAAACCTTTGAGTGAGGAAATATTTTGTTATCTTAGAGGAAAATTAGGAGTTTGTGATCCTTTCGAATGATTTTCTGAAACTCTTAAGGACAACAACTATCTAGACTTCATTAATTTCTTAAAAATCCTCTATGTCCAATAAGGAAATTTATCTAGAAATTTGATTCATTGTTTCCCCAATTGATAAGAAACATTTATCTAGAATTTATTGATTAATTTGATTAGTTTCAGATCCTTGAAATTTAAATTTTTTACTGAAACTATTGTGGAGTCGACACCTGCAGTTTGTGGAGTTCACACCTTCATATTTTGATGTTATGTCTGGGCAATTAGAGCCGACTCCGGCTTCTGTAGAGCTGACTCTAATTCGGGCGCTGATAGATTTTCTAGTCCGGAGCTGACACCTCGCTTTGTGGGAGTCGACTCTAAGTGGAACTAGGTCAAAATAAAAAGGCAGAGTCGACACCCAAACGATCCTATCATCTCCTAAACCCTTTCTAAAACCATTCCAAACCGATTCCAACTCCTCCAAACCCCTCAAATATCTCAATAACTCATTCCAATCAAATCCAATGGCTCCTAAGAAGCGTGCGTTTGTTGGAAGTTCGGCCGTTCCCACAAGAAAAAGGACGATTCGTAGGCAACCCTCACCATCTTCATCATCCGCCACCCAAGATGCTTCTCCACCTTCACCATCTTCTCCACGGGTAGATCAATTAGCGGTAAGGCCATTACAACTGGAAGAAAAGTAGATTTCAATTTATTTGCTTTGGAGGGCTTTGCTATTGGTCGATTATTGAAGAAATGGGATGGGAGAAAGTTTGCTCTTTAGATGTTCCTACATACCCTGCCCTTGTGAGAGAATTTTACAATGATTTATGTAGAGGAGAGGGTGGATTAGTGAGTTTTGTAAGAGGAACCAAAGTAATAATCACAGCCGAGATTCTTGGAAATTTATTGGAGATGCCTCCTATTGGACTAGTTGAGTATCAACATGATGATAGAGGAGGTGCCCTATCTAGGATGTTAGGGAGAGAAGTATCTGAGTTTGAAGAAGTCATGGCTAATCAACTAAATTTGGAACTCAGATTACTTCACAATATTTGTGGAAGAATCTTGTTTCCTAAAATTGGAAGGTTTGAATATGTTTCGGAACGAGATATCCTGTTGATGGACTATATCATTACTGGAAGGCCTGTTAATTTGGCTGGTATGATGATTGGCTACATGGCAGAAGCAGCAACTAAGAAGAGATCAACACTACCATACGGTATGATTCTGACATTAGTTTTTAGAAGCCAAGGTGTGCTAATAATGGATAATGAGCCACTAAGGAAGTTAAGGCACACTGATTACTACAGTGTCTCTATAATTCACCGCATGGGCTTCAGAAAAGAGAATAATGTTTGGATAAAAAGAGGACAAGAGACCAGAGTAGAGGAAGTTAGAGCTGAGGAGGCTAGAGCAGAAGATATTCCTGGACCATCTACTGCTGGACCTTCAGAGGCTGGACCGAGCACTCATCCTTCACCTCCACATCAGTCAGCCTTGGTATCTGGAAGATTTTCAGAGGAGCAGCTTGATCAGCTCAGAGCCCTACTGACTGAGCATGATTCGATATGAGAAGTGAAATGAAATTGATATATGCTAAGCTTGACATGATAGTTTCTACTTTGGATAAATCAGTGAATGCCATATCATTTGATCTTCAAAAGATTTTTGAAAGACTAGAAGGGATAGCAGATGGATCAAGAGTCTATTTAGATGCTACTAGTCAGTTGAAGAAAGATCTTGATATTGCTGTCACTCAAGTTGAAGCTTGTCTTGAAAAATTTAAGAAAGACCAAAAAGATGAAATTATGGAAATGATTGGACATTTGAAGAAAATTGTTTATAAGCATGTTTGATTTTGATATCCTGTCTTATCCTTGTTTATATCTTAGGATTTCTAGCTTTCTTTACTTTGATAGCTTGTATCTAAGAATTTTGGTTTACTATGGATACACTTGAATATGTTACTTTTCTGAGAATGTACTTGAATTGACACATGTAATGAATCTTGCATTGAAATACAATTATCCTTTTATTGCAAATTTGTCTATGAGAACCAATTACCATCTCTATGATTGAATGAACCAACGACCCCGCTCTGATAACCTTCTTTATTGTTTTTAAATTCACCTTATTGCTGATAACAAAAAAGGGGGAGAAGAAAATTGTATATGCATAAAAGAAATAAGAAAGGAAGAATATAAGATTAAAGCAATATAAGATTTCAATCTTTTGGCATATCAAAAAAGGGGGAGAGAAATTTTGAGATTTATAAATTCTAATCAATTTGTATCAATCGATTTCAGTTTATTTGCATAGGGGGAGTTATTCAATGCAGGGGAAGCTTAATAATTTCCTACGTAAAGTTAAATTATCTTGATTGATGTTTATAATAGAACTCAAGTATCTTTTTTGATTCATTTTGAAAATTCTCATCAAACTCTCTGTTAGGAAGTTTTTAAAGCTTTAACAATGTCTATAATTCTTAATTCAAACAAATTTTTAATGCATATACTCAAAGTTTTTGTCATCATCAAAAAGGGGGAGATTGTTGACCCAATTGTTGATTTTGATGATTAACAAAACTATTTGAGTATAACATTTGAAGTTACTAATGATTTTGATTAAGTTTTTCTATGTATGATTTGATTTATTAATCAAAATCACAAGACAAATCAAGTTCTAGTTCGAATCTAATGTCAAGGTAAGAATTGCAGACATTAGAGACGACACATGGAATCGCAGAGTCGACTCCAGAAAATGGCACAGACTTAGAGTCGACTTCCGGACTGTTAGAGCCGACTCCAACAGAAAAGACAGAATGATGGTTTTTCTAGCCACGACTTAGAGTCGACTTCAGGACTGTTAGAGTCGACTCCAGAAGTTTTTTGTGTCGACCCCAGAAAAGCCAGAGACGACTCCAGTTCAAGCAATTTGGGGATTTTCGATTTAGAGCCGACTCCAGAAAAGTTAGAGCCGACTCCAGAATGTCAGACGCGACTCCAGAACTGTCAGAACAACTCTAAACTTTACTTTTATCTTTTTAATTCCAATGGCTATTGCTATTTATGGATCTAATCCTTCTTACACTTATTTCTAACGGATAGTTTTAAACTATTTATGGATTATACTGATCTATAAGAAGAGGGTTTGCTGCATCCGAAAATAAGAGAGGCAAAAAGAAAAGAATAGAGACAAATCTTTGAAATCCATCAGAAAAGAAAAGAGGGAAGATTCGAGAGGAAAGATCATACTGATTCCCCAAAAGAAAAGAGAGAGATTCCAAGCCTTCATAACTTCACTTTGAAGAAATCTCAAGAAAAGAAGGAAGCCCTAGTTTTTTGATCTTCGGAGCTTCAAGAGCATTTTAAAGGAAGATCCACCCAAGAGAAGAGAAGAAGCAAGCCACCAAGATCTGCAAAACATGCTTTGATTCCTATCTCTTTATTTCGTGTTTTATCATTGTATATTTTCTCATTGGAGGAGCTTTTGTTTTGTAAAAACGATTATTGTTTGCTGGGTCAATCGGAGGATTGATTCCATTGAGGCTGTTAGCCTTGTGCAAGCAGTTTGCTTGTGGTGTAAGGTTTTGTGCTGGTGAGCCTTGACAACCAGCTGGGTTCGTTGTGCACCCGGGAAAACAACAAGTTCAAGTTGTGAGCTTGCAAAACAACTCTGCTGTAATCAAATTGATTATAGTGTGGACCCAAGAGATACTTGGGAGTGGACGTAGGTGTAGGTACACCAAACCACTATAAAATCTTCTGTGTTTGCCGTGATTGTCTCATTATCTTTAAATTTTCTATTTGTGCATATTCTGTTTTAATCTGTACGAATCTAAGTTTTATTTCCGCTGGGGTTTATTTTCAAAAGAGTTTAAATTTTTAAAAAACCCAATTCACCCCTCCCCTCTTGGGTTGCTATCTGGACCAACAAAAAATTAACAAATGTGACAAATTTGTTAATCGCTGGTTTGTGAATTTAAATATCACAAGAAATATAAAAGGTTTGTGATAAGAACATGGTAGTGCATTACAACAAAGCCAAAAATATGATTCCCTCGAGCAACTTCCTTTGCAAGCACAAGCTGAACCATTAATATTTATTCCCTTGTGACAATACAACAAGCCCTCAGCTTTGTACTAATTTTTAGGCACTCTATCATGACATCATCTATTAGAAATTGGAAATAGAATATCTCATATTCGCACATAAGCCACTAACTTAGGGCAATAGAATATCAATAACTACTTGAGTCATACAAATTGCCTGGTCCAAGAAGTAAAATGAAATCGAGAGAAACAAGAAGTACATGTTTTTTCACTCCTGAATGGTACTTTACACTGATGTAAGAAGGAATTTTGGGTGAAAGAAATTCATCAAGTCTTCTTTTCCTTTAACAAAGAAATGATTGCATGCCAAAAAGATAATAGAACTAATTGGAGTATTTCAGATGCCAATAAATATAGACATCACTAAAACCCCAAATTAGGCTCACAAATCCTAAATGCAGGAACTGCAAATTTCATAGGTATTGACAGGTATTTCTTTGATCAATATAAGATTCCTACCTTTTATAAATTTCCAAAGCCAACACCTCCTATAACAATATAGTCTAAAAAAATGCACTTATAGATTTGTATGCTGGTAGAAGCATAAAATAAAAAAATATTTTACCTTAGATGTGCCAGTTGAATTAATGTAAAGATAAATTGGCTTCTCAGCATCTTCATGTTGAAGGTAAAGAAACTCTGCAAGGATCAGCTCTGTTACAGAGGGGACAAGAGGCATGCCCAAGTAAACAATTCGATTTTTATATAGGTAAGATGGCAGATCTGGAGGTGGTTGTTCCCATGCACTTTCTCTCAAGAAAGGGATGACCTGATAACAGAAATAGGGGCACATTTTTTAAAGAAGGAATTGCATGTAAGATTACCATGTACATGGAGGCTACAACAAAAGTATAATGTTCAAAACCAAGTTAAAATCTTCAGGTCCTTAATTATCCAACAAGCAACAAAATAACAATTATTGTTACCCATGTCTACATAATTAACATAAACATAACATTAGTTATTCAGGTCATCGCATAGATCCACAAGTAAGAGAACAACCAATCAAAACAAATTGCTCAAAGAAGAAATAGTTTCTTGCAACTGGCAAAAGGTAAACCAAGTAATAGAGTGGTATCTCCCAGCTACTTTGTGCTAGCTTCATGAATTTTCATTCACCAATCATTTCTTTTAAGAGCTACCTCTTGTGTTGCCGCAACTCCTTTCCAGCAACTACCATCCACTTCACATTACATCTTCGTCTCCTCAGTCTCCTCGGGCATTCGTTGTACGTTCCCATACCATCATCCCAATCGGTTCTTCATCATTCTATTACAACTTCTTTTATATAGTCATTCCCCACTCTATTCTCCAGGTTTCATAACTATTTCGTTTCACCTTAACATTCTAATCTCTATCACCATTATGTAAGTTTGCTTAGATCTTCATCACACAGCCATTGCATAGAACTTCTCTTAAGTTGTTACGGTAATCTCTATTACTACATCAATCACGCAACACCCGTTCAAACTAGAGAGTAATTTGAACGCGAAACAGCGCAGCAATAAGCTCGGTAGATTAATAGATAAACAACTGAGAGGGTTTTCTGGAGAGAATACCGGGGTGGCGACATGCCGTTTGCTGCCGGACAAGAAGGGGGAGTGCGGGAACTCTGACCGAAGAAAAGTTCGCCCGAGAGGGTCCAGCCGATGAAGGGGACGACGAAACTGGTGGTGAGAGGAGTTCTTGGGGGAACACTAGGAGTTGAAGGGTTTAGAGCTCCTCTTGGTTTGCTTCTGCTGCTTCGTGGGTGCTCCATGGAGAGAGATAACTTGCTTGCTCCCCAAGAAGCGATGGCGAGCGCCATTTGGAAGAGAGGACGATGAGAGCTCCCCTGAAGCAGGAAAAAGAGAGAATACGCGCCTCCAGGTACGGGGTTTCAGCTGTCAAGCCGTGGGCTTTTCGCACGGAGCCACGATTGAGCCCCGACCCATGCGAGGGGTTCCACTACCGAGGTAAAGATTTTTGCTCCATTTATTATATCAAAGCAAATAAAAGATTTTGGCCCGAGACTTTGGAGAAATCACGAGGACTTGCCTTCATGTTTATAAGCCTGGTTAGTGGCATCATGCATGCATTGTTCAAGGAGAAAAAAAGTTCTTCAATGCCCCTTCATTCTTTTTATTTCTTATTAATCAGTCATGCACTCATCTAATGGTCCATTATTACAAATGATGTGTGAAGTTGTTGATTGTTGAAGATCCTTATTACAGAGCACCTTTGCTGCTCATCTCCATTGTTTTTTTCAATATATATATATATATATATATATTTAACTCATCTACACCATTTTGGCTCCACTATTTTGCAGAATGCCAAGTGTATAAGGTGGGATTCTAAAAGTAAACAATTAAATATGTTTTCAAAAATGTAAAATGGGCTAGTTGAGGTCTTTGGCACTTGAGCAGCTGAAAGCACTGAACTACTCATTTATTTTGGCTTCTTAGCAGGTCATTAATGTGAGGACTCATGTAATGTGTGCTTTTAGTGTCTCATTTGTTAGCAAATCTTAAGTATAATGTAAGGACTAATAAATATTATTTATTTATTTTAATTAAAAACTTGTGTTGTTACCAATGATATTAAAGAAGTAAAGACTTAAAAAACTGTGTAGCACTGGATTTTTTGTATGGATTATCAGCCGTTTATAATGTTTGTGATTAGATTCTTGATGTAATAAAAATGCTTGGACTTATATAAGAAAATTTATGAGGATTTATGTCAGTTTGCATCTAGTCTCATAATGATTGTGCACTAAAAAAAAAGAAAACTTGAATACTTACGAATCAAAGCCCCTAAAATATTTTTCAATTAGCTTTTTTGACCCAGATCTTTTGGATAATTACAATAAATCTCCACGTCTCTTACGAGATTAATTGCAAGATGGTATATGTATCAACACAGTAATCGGTGATGTCTTATATCTTCAGCACGGGGATCCGAGCATTATGCGTATGCGTTGAGCCTGCCAAATTTATAATTATGTTGAAGCCTCGATACGGAGATGTAACCATGAATACCCAATCTATATGACTAAATCTTTATAATAATAAAGGATAGGACTTAAAAGGAAATTATAGATAAGGTAAAGATGGACTGGCTCCATATCTAACCTCCATAATTAAATATTGGCTGGCGCTTCCATGACTAACGCCCCTGTTCATTGATCAATCTCGCTCATCATCCTTTTGATTTTTCCCTGTCTAGTGCTCTTGAGGTTCAGGTATTTGCAAGCTCCCATGTTCTCACCAAAGGAACAGAGAAAAGAATGCGAAGTCTTCTCTTCTCGAATGAAACAGCATGTCGATAGCGTTTTTATCCTTAAGTCCCAACCTCTCTCAAAAACTCACCTTGCTTTCTCTTTCTCACGTGGTGTACGAGAAAAGGGACAGGGAAGGTGGGCTCTACTGCCGTAGAGGAGAAGAAGGAAGAGGCTATTCAGAGCGCTACGGTGAATGCGGTGATTCTTGCATTCGAAGGCTCGAGAAGGGTCGGTTTCGAAGAGTCGAGAAGGGTCGGTGGGACGTGGGATTTGAAGCAGTTTGAGAAGGATGGCAAGACGCAGCCCGCATCCTAGTCTTTGCTCTTGCATCAGTATTTTTAATTTTGTTTGGTGTTCTGGTTTATCTTTGTTCTTTGTTCTTCATCAGTATTTTTTTTTTTTTTGGCCTTCTGGTGTATCTTTGTTCTTTGTTCTTTGTTTCGTAGTGCTCACTATATAACATTGTGGTTTACTGTTTATGGGACTCATTTAAATCAAAATTCTTTCTTTTTGTTTTTTTTGTTTGGAAAGTGGGTGGTGATGGTTGGTAAGGTGGCATCGGTTCCTAATGAAAATTATGATTTTCTTCATGCATTAGTACACAACTAGGAGCAGTCTGATGTATTGATTCATCCTATGGACAGGTGGAATGAAATGGCGGGTCCGAGATTCTGGACGCAATCCAGCAGTATTGGACTAGACTGAAGGAAAAGTTTTGCAGCACCACATGCTGCACCACATGGAGTCGTATAATTCAATTAAACTCATCTAGACATTTTTTCAACTACATATAGGGTTAGCTATATGAATCTGATTTTTTTCACTCTACTCTATTTAAAATCAAATTAATGTGTATGCATGCACCTTGCACCAATAATCATGGGCAATGCGTTTGTTTAGCATCGCACACAGTGCAATAAGACTTTTTTTAGACTGTATTTAGATTTTAATTGCTCATTTATTGTTGCAATGGAAAAGAAAAAATTAACAAAAACATAAGAAAAAAATATGAAAGAAAAAAAAACACACATAAAAAAATCTAAAAGGAAAAAAAATTATGATGGTTTGATCACATTAATATCTATTCCAACAAAAATAAAAATAATTTTATAGCAAAAAGATTTGAGATTTATAACACATACTCTCTCTCTTATGAAACCTTACACATTCTAATACTTAAGAATAGCATTTAGGTTACATTGAGTACTAAAAGTGATTTTATAGTGTTTTACATGGATTAAAATTAGCATTCTTCATATATATATATATAGAAACATATCAAATCATGATCATATTAGGCTCTATAGCATATCATGTTGGGATATGTGCCCATAAACAAATGACATTTATTATTTTGCTGAATATTTGAGAAAATTTTTAATATTATTCTTGCATGCATGTTATGATGCTTTATAAATATCAAAAATCCCTGGATTATTTAAATGTGACTTTAAATATTATATATAAGTGTTATATACAGAGGATAATATTTAAAGTAGAATAATCTAAACTTGTCCGTAATTATAAATTAAAGTTGCAATAAGGATCTTTAATTTAAAATTACTAGCCCAGTTCATTACATTTTGAATGAAACGATCTTATTCGGATTGTTGATAATGAGATTATCGGAATGAAAGCGCTTTATATAATTTGATTATATAGGACTGGAACATGATTATTTATGGATCTCTAATAAATTCTGTTGTTAAAATAGAGAATTCAAAATTAAGTCATATGTGAATCGATCTTAATTCTGAGTAATTAATAGACTTCTATTTATTGTATTATATTTTTTGACTTATCGGGTAATAAAACATAAACATAGTGTCAAATTCTTGGTATATTGGAAATATAATAACATAAGTAGCCGAGAATATTAATATATAAGATGAAATCCATTCCTTCGTAAAGAAGTCAGATGGACGGTTCCCATAAGTGTTGATTCGTGACTTGAATAATAAGAGCGCTCAATTTATGATTAGATCATAAATATATTATTCATTATAAAATCAATGGTACTTATGGATAAAGATGTGACAAAAAAGGTTAATGGAAAATGCCTAGCTTTAATTATGAACCATTTATAGAGGATTGATTTATATGTACTGACTATATCAATGGATGATACAAATCCTTTTGAATATAATTAATTTTATAATTTTAAGAGTGCAGTTCCAAATTTTTAGTAGAGTAATTTGGAATTAATAATTTTGATATTTTAATTAAGGTGTTAATTGAATATCAAGATTATTGGAGCTTAAAATTATAATGTCCATAGTTCCTCTGGACACCTCCATAAATTATGTGAACTTTATGATATGTTGGGTTGAGTTATTAATTTGGAATTGAGAATTCTAAATTATTTTTCATATAAAAATTAATTGGATTATTCTATTATACTGTGTGCTAAGGAACACATCGTATGCATATTTCATGAGAAGAGTCTATATGGAAATTATTAAGTTGGGGAAATATATATGGGATCTGAGAGAGCCTTTCTCTCTCCAGTAACGTCCCATAATAAATATGACGAACCAACAATTGGTTGTTGGATCAATATACGTTAAAGTAATTCCAAGAGTTAAAACTTATCTTTAAGTTTTAATTAATTGATTAATTAATTAAAGAGGTTGGAAGTTGTTATTCTCTGAATATAAGATTCACGAGAAAGAGAAGGTCGGGACAACAATGATCAACCATAGAGAGTTCCTCTTTCAACTTCACTTTATCTCATGAGTTGAGAATATAAAGTGAATTAAAATTCAGTTGTGTAATCTCAACCCAAATCAAAAGGAATGCCCACTCGTTCGTGTTCATCATAATCTGAAGAACGTTTGGAAAGATCCATGGTGATCAAAGGATTTGGTGATTCCAAGGTAGTGTTCGTGAAGAACAAAAGGTTGATTTTTAAGATATGTGATTTGATCCGTATCTTATTTCCGCTAAGATAAGTGATTTGATCCTTATCACGCTTCCACAAATATCTCAGAATCATTCTGAGATAACCAACAATTGGTATCAGAGCACGTTATACCCCTATTAATTTAATAATAAATTATATGATAATTGGGTAGGCACTCATGCATAATATGCTTTTAATATTTCATGATGATGAATGTGTAAATGGATTAGCATTAATTTTTTGATTCCATGGAATAAGCTATGTAACTTTCTTTTGATTAGATCAATTGAATATAAGATTCCTTTTATATTGATAAAGAAAGGTTCTTCATGGTTTGAGAAAAGTTCTCAGTTAGAATTTTTTTTATATTTGTTATAGAGTCCTATTTCATTAAGAATTTTTTAAAGGCTTTCCGATAGAATTTTTTCCAAGAGGTTTTGAGTGAGGAATCCCTTCCCTGCTCTGAGCCTCATCGTTTCCCAGGAATTCGAAGAGCCTCACTATTTTTCAGTGATTCAAAAAGCCTCACCAGTTCCCAGTCTCACCTTTAAAGATGTGAAGAGTCATGTATTCGTTTCACTTCTTATTAAATGTCTTTGTTATGTTGAAATAATCACATTTACTCTTAGAATTTTTTTTTTTTCGGTTTTTATGAAATATTTTGTTATGACGATAATAATTACATTTCATGCCTAGCATATGCATAGAAATGTGTATACCTAATTATTATATGTCATGTATCTATGCATTATTATTTTATTATTTTTACTAAAAAGTTTTTAGTAAATTATATTTAATGCACTTTGAAATAAATTTAATGAGATTAGATTTGTAAATTAATTGAGCAATTGGATTTGCAAAATTAATGTTCCAAAATGTGATGTTTTAAATTTAAATGTTATATTTAAGTTATCACATTTAGCTTATTTTATAATTTTAAAGTGTTTAACATTATAAAATCCTAGTAATTTAAATTGTTTAAATTAACTAAGAGTTTATGAAACAAAAGTTGTTTTATAAATAAAATACACTTTTACAAAATAATGAGTGGGAGGGGTAATATGACAATATAAACCCTTGGTCTCCATCGTTAGTACAACACCGTGAGTTATTAGTAGCGCCTCATGATGCTTTGACTTCGTTCTTCTTACAGACGGTGTCTACTAATGGCAATACCAAGGTTGTCTTCCATGCGATACGACTTTTAAGATGTATTTTATAATTGACCTACCCTACAACGGTAATTTCTAAATTAAGTCTCAAAAGGTCTGATATGATGGGTCACACTCATGAAGAAGTAATTAAATTAGTTAATTACTTTTTGACCAAAATTAAGAAAATTAATGAGTATTAGAAATATGAGATATTTCGGAAGATACTTATTAATTGAAAAGTTCTCATTTTAATTAGCAACTATTTGACCTACCCTACGGCGGCACTTAGTTGTGGAGATTAAAATTCCTTAGGCCTTTAAAGTAAACATGTTTTTGTGTATTTTAACATAAGCTTTTATGCATCTTATTTACTTTGCCTTAAATTGTGTAATGATATTTATGTATTTATTTATTGAAAATTTTCTTATCTTTTCAGCAAATATGTCAAACCCAATTTTCTCACTTCTCGCCTCTCAAGTATTAACTGGTGAAAATTTTGTTAAGTGGAAAAGCAACATGAATATCCTTCTCATTAATGAAAACTACCACTATGTCCTTAAGGAGGATTGTCCTCCAGTGCCTCCAACCAATGCCTCCAAGGTTGCTACTAAAGAGTACAACCGTTGGGTTGTTGCAAACAATAAAGCCCGCTGCTACTTGTTAGCAGTAATGAATGAGGTGCTTAGTGTTGGGGAGCACGGAATACCCCCAAGATTACGGCTATAGCGTATATGAGTAATACAAAAAAAAACTTTTACCATTCTAATCCAAGAGAAGAAGATCATACCTTCAGATTTGAACTTTAGATCACTTTGATTCGATTGCTCGACCTCAACCTTTAGCCTTCCGCCGTATTCTCGAAAATACCTTCCTTCTCTCACAAGATGGTGGGATATCTTGGCCAACCTAGGATTTCTTTTTTTCTTTTCCTCAAAAATGTTAACCCTAACAACCAACTGAGAGGGTATTTATAGGGCTACAACAGGGACCAATAGGCAAATATGAAAAGGACTTCCTACGTAATTAAATCTTCAAATACCCCGGGTTAGGATTCAATTACATAAATTACAATTCATTCCACTAAAGAATTATAATTGTACTCCTAATCATATTCAATTTATATTTTCAAACCTTAATATTAAATACTTATTATCTCCCCACGTTAAGATTACAGATATCCACCAATTAAATTTAATTACTGACAATATAATTAAATTGGCTTTTATTATCCTTGAGACTTATCTACTCAACTTATTTGATGTATCGGATTCAAAATCCACTTGCAAGATTTGATGCAATCAAAACTTATAAGCTTTCTCAAGGGGATATCATCAATCCAATTTAATAGGACGTAGTTTCCTTCAACTATTAATATTTACCATATATAATGTTATTGCCCAACCCACTGAGTTTATTGACTCATATAGAATCTCACTCTATGTGTAATCAAAGCAATAATCACTACATACACGTGTCTAGAAAGATAATTCGGATTAAGAGCATAAGTAATCATAATATTCATGAGTTTTAAATTATTTTATAAAGTCAGTATAAAATAATTAACTCAACTGGGTCCTGTTCAATACACACAAAGTGTACTAGCATAAATAGTTAGAATAAACCATTCCCCGTAGTCAAGACAGACCTACTAAAAATTTGTGCTACAGTTCTACTGATGATGTGTCCAATTCCATCTAAAACTGTGAACAATAAACTTGTATTCCAAAAGAACGATGATCTAGTCTTCTGTGTGTAAGCCGTACTCTACACACTAGATCAAATACTCTTTGTAAATACTAGACATATGCACATATATAGTAAATGGCACACATTGCTCAAAATAAATTCTCATTAAAATATAAAGACATAACATAAAGCATATCTTTTAGTCTACATCTCTATCACTTAGAACTAAGCACGAGGCCTTTAAAACTGTAAGAGAGATTATGGAATCTTGTAGCAGATGTTTGGATGCCCATTTGATCAGGCTCGCTACGAAGCTGTAAAAGCCATTATGAATGGCAAAATGGAGAATGGTTCTTCTGTTCGTGAGCACATCCTCAAAATGGTCAATCATTTCAATGAGGCTGAGATCAATGGAGCTAAAATTGATGAAAAGACTCAGGTTGGCATGATTCTGGAGACACTATCTCCCGCTTTTCTCCAATTCAAGACTAATTACATTATGAATCATAAAAGGTAACTCCTGAATGAGCTGCAAATATATGAGACTCTTATAGATGATAAGGGTGGTAAGGCAATTGTTGCTGAAGCCAATGTAGCTGAGGCAAAGCCTTCTTCTTCGAAGAAAAAGAAGAAGAATTATGTGGGAAAGAAAAAGGATAACAAGAAGAAGATCTAGAAGAAGAAAGAAAAGGCTGTTGCTCAGCCCAAACCTAAAGGAAAGTGTTTCCACTGTCATCAAGATGGCCATTGGAAAAGGAACTGTAAAAAGTACCTTGATGAGCTAAAACAAAAAAAGAAACAAGATAAATTAGATTTACTATTCATAGAAACATGCTTAGTTGAGAATGATTTCTCAAACTGGATTATTAATTCAGGAGCATCTAACCATGTCTGTGTTTCTTTGCAGATGCTTGAGTTTGCCCGGGATATTCAAGTGGGAGATTTTACAATGAGAGTAGGCAGTGGAGAAAAGGTGTCAGCGACAGTAGTAGGGATAGTTTGACTATCGTTTGCTGATAATAAATATTTACTTTTGGACAATGTTTATTATATTCTGAATTTCAAACGAAATTTGATTTCGGTGTCAAAGTTGCATGAACAATTTATTTCTATTTCTTTTAGTGTTGACTCTGTTTCAATTTATAAGAATGGAATAAATATTTGTTCTGGGTAGTTGAAAATGGTTTATATTTTGTTAAACCAAATTCCAACAACTTGCTTCAAATCGAAATGTTTAAAGTCGCTGAACCAACTCCTAAAAGAAGAAAAGTTGCGAATAATGATAATGACACGTATTTATGGCATTTTAGGCTTGGTCATATTAATATAGACAGAATAGAAAGACTAGTGAAGGATGGTCCTTTAAGAGAGCTAAGGGTTGGCACTCTATTAGTTTGTGAATCATGTCTAGAAGGCAGAATGATCAAAAGACCTTTTTCAACAAAAGGTGAAAGAGCAAAAGCACCTTTAGAGTCATACATACTGATGTATGTGGGCCTTTGAATGTCAAAGCTAGAGGGGGCTATGAATATTTCATCACATTCATTGATGATTATTCTAGATATGGATATGCATATCTGATGCAAAGAAAATCGAGGCCTTTGAAAAGTTTAAAGAATTCCATGCTGAAGTAGAAAAATAACTCAGTAAATCAATCAAAACTCTTCGATCTGATCGAGGAGAAGAGCACTTGGATTATGAATTTCAGGACCACTTGATTGAGAACGGAATATTATCACAGCTTACGACACCTGCAACACCACAGCAAAATGGTGTAGCTGAAAGAAGAAATCGCACTTTGCTTGATATGATAAGATCAATGTTAAGCTATTCTTCTTTGCCTAACTCATTTTGGGGATATGCATTACAAACAGCTGTATACATTCTAAACTTAGTTCCATCTAAGTCAATCCCTAAGACTCCATTAGAGTTATGGAATGGTCGCAAGCCTAGTTTGCGACACATCCGCATTTGGGGATGTCCAGCCCATGTGCTGAAGGGAAAGACTGGGAAGTTGGAACCTCATTCAGAAGTATGCATGTTTGTTAGGTACCCTAATGGAATGAGAGGA
The DNA here is from genome assembly GCA_900491605.1 of Calamus simplicifolius. Taxonomy (NCBI): domain Eukaryota; kingdom Viridiplantae; phylum Streptophyta; class Magnoliopsida; order Arecales; family Arecaceae; genus Calamus; species Calamus simplicifolius. The sequence goes on from UESW01005109.1 coordinate 437,893, forward strand.
GAACTGTTTTATGATGCTCAAGATGATAAAGTTTTTGTGTCGACAAATGCAACGTTTCTCGAGTACAATTATATGACAGAATTCAAACCTAGAAGTAAAGTAGTTCTGTAAGAGTTGCTAGCTGATGAGATCAGCCCCACACCAACAAAAGTTGTTGAACGACAAAAAGTTAAGACCACTACTCAAGATCAAATACCACCACCACCACGACGTAGTAGGAGAGAAATTAGATTACCCATCCGTTATGGTCAGGATGGAGAAGCACAAGTTGCAGTCACCGATGGCATGATGATGATCCATTGACATACAAGATGGCAATGGAGGATGTTGATCAAGAGAAATGGCAGGAAGCCATGAAACTCGAAATGGAATCAATGTATTCTAATTCAGTCTGGAAGCTTGTAGATTTACTAGAAGGCGTAAAGCCTATTTGATGCAAATGGATCTATAAGAGAAAAAGAGGAGCCGATGGAAAAGTAAAGACTTTCAAGGCTAGGTTAGTGGCAAAGGGTTTTACCCAAAAGGAAGGAGTAGACTATGAGGATACTTTTTCACCAGTAGCCATGCTAAAATCCATTCGGATTCTCTTGTCCATTGCTATTCATTATGATTATGAGATATGAAAAATGGATGTCAAGACAGCATTTTTGAACGGCCATCTTGAAGAGACTATTCATATGGTCCAACCAGAGGGTTTTGTGGTTAAAGGCAAGAGCAGAAAGTCTGCAAATTGCAAAGGTCCATTTATGGGCTTAAGAAAGCTTCTAGATTTTGGAACATCATATTTAATGAAGCCATAAAATGTTATAGTTTTGAACAAAATTTAGGCAAACCTTGTGTCTATAAGCAAAAGAAAGGAAATAAAGTGGTCTTCTTAGTTCTTTATGTGGATGACATTTTACTCATTGGGAATGATGTAGGATCTCTGTCCAAAATAAAGAACTGGCTAGCCAGCCAATTCCAAATGAAGGATTTGGGAGAAGCAAACTACATTCTTGGCATCCAAATTATACGGGATCGCAAGAATAGGCTTTTGGCATTGTCTCAGGCATCGTATATTGACAAGGTGCTTGTCAGATTTGCGATGCAAAACTCTAAGAAAGGTAATTTACCTACTCGACATGGAGTTCATCTTTCTAAAGAGTAGTGTCCTAAAACACCGCAAGAGAAGGAAGATATGAGACGGATTCCCTTTGCTTCGGCAGTTGGTAGTTTGATGTATGCTATGTTGTGTACAAGACCCGATATTTGCTTTGCAGTGGGAGTGGTTAGCCAATACCAGTCAAACCCAGGATTGGATCACTGGGTTGTGGTCAAGCATATTCTTAAATATCTGAGGCGTACGAGAAACTATATGCTGGTATATTCCAGTAGGGATTTGATTCCTATTGGATATACAGATTTTGATTTTTCATCAGATAGAGACTCTAGGAAGTTTACTTCTAGAGCGGTGTTCACTTTGGAAGGAGGAGCCATTATATGGAGAAGCGTCAAGCAAACTTGCATTGCTGACTCAACCATGGAGGCTGAATATGTAGCAGCTTGTGAAGCAGCTAAAGAGGTAGCCTGGCTTCGAAAATTCTTGAAAGATCTAGAAGTTGTTCCAGATATGAATGAACCAGTTAGACTCTACTGTGACAACAGTGGAGCAGTAGCCAATGCCAAGGAACCCAGAAACCACCATAGAGGAAAGCATATAGAGAGAAAATTTTACCTTGTGAGAGAGATTGTCAGTAGAGGAGACGTTTCGGTTGAGAAGATCGCATCTGTGATCAATATAGCTGATCCGTTTACTAAAACATTACCGGCTTGAGGTTTTGAGCTACATCTTGATGGGATGGGACTTAAAGACATGTCGCATTTGCTTTAGGACAAGTGGAAGAATATTGGGATATGTGCCCATAAATAAATGACATTTATTATTTTGCTGAATATTTAAGAAATTTTTTAATATTATTCTTGTATGCATGTTATGATGCTTTATAAATATCAAAAATCCCTGGATTATTTAAATATGACTTTAAATATTATATAAGTGTTATATATAGGATAATATTTAAAGTAGAATAATCTAAACTTGTCTGTAATTATAAATTAAAGTTGCAATAGGGATCTTTAATTTAAAATTACTAGCGCAGTTCATTACATTCTGAATGAAACGATCTTATTCGGATTGTTGATAATGAGATTATCGGAATGAAAGCACTTTATATAATTTGATTATATAGGACTGGAACATGATTAATTATGAATCTCTAATAAATTCTGTTGTTAAAATAGAGAATTCAAAATTAATTAATGATGGTCATATGTGAATCGATCTTAATTCTAAGTAATTAATAAACTCCTATTTATTGTATTATATTTTTTGACTTACCAGGTAATGACACATAAACATAGTGTCAAATTCTTGGTATATTAAAAATATAATAACATAAGTAGCCGGAATATTAATATACAAGATAAAATTCATTCCTTCGTAAATAAGTTAGATGGACAGTTCCCATAAATGTTGATTCGGGACTTGAATAATAAGAGCGCTCAATTTATGATTGGATCATAAATATATTAATCATTATAGAATTAATGGTACTTATGAATAAAGATGTGATTAAAGAGGTTAACGAAAAATGCCTAGCTTTAATCATGAACCATTTATGGAGGATTGATTTATATGTAGTGACTATATCAATGGACGATTCAAATCCTTTTGAATATAATTAATTTTATAATTTTAAGAGTGCAGTTTTAAATTTTTAGTGAAGTAATTTGGAATTAATAATTTTGATATTTTAATTAAGGTGTTAATTGAATGTCAAGATTATTGGAGCTTAAAATTAGAATGTCCATAGTTCCTCTGGATGGCTCCATAAATTATGTGAACTTTATGATATGTTGGGTTGAGTTATTAATTTGGAATTAAGAATTCTAAATTATTTTTTATATAAAAATTAATTGGATTAATTTCTATTATATGGTGTGCTAGGAAATACATCGTATGCATATTCCACGAGAAAAGTCTATGTGAAAATTATTAAGTTGGAAAAATATATATGGGATTCGAGAGAGCCTTTCTCTCTCCCGTAACGTCCTATGATAAATATGTCGAACCAACAATTGGTTGTTGGATCAATATACGTTAAAGTAATTCCAAGAGTTGGAACTTATCTTTAAGTTTTAATTAATTGATTAATTAATTAAAGATGTTGGAAGTTGTTATTCTATGTGAATATAAGATTCACGAGAGATAGAGAAGATCGGGACAACAATGATCAACCACAGAGAGTTCCTCCTTCAACTTCACTTTATCTCATGAGTTGAGAATACAAAGTGAATTAAAATTCAGTTGTGTAATCTCAACCCAAATCAAAAGGAACGCCCACTCGTTCGTGTTCATCATAATCTGGAGAACGTTTGAAAAGATCCATGGTGATCAAAGGATTTGGTGATTCCAAGGTAGAGTTTGTGAAGAACAAAAGGTCAATTTCTTAATCTCTTTATTATCCTTTTTATTAAATTAATATGGGTATAGATCATGCTAACTCAATTTTTAAGATATGTGATTTGATCCGTATCTTATTTCCGCTAAGATAAGTGATTTGATCCTTATCACGCTTTCGCAAACATCTCAGAATCGTTCTGAGATAACCAACATATCAGTCATGTCTATTTAGGGCTATGTGTATATAGATCTCAAGTCAAACTCTTTGGTGGTGATGGATTCACAGTAATATATTATTAGGAAACTTATATTTCTGATTCATCTTTCATTTCACAATTAGATTACTATGAATACATGGTTAGCATATTTAATTTGTCTTAGCAGTATTAGTTTAGATTCCTAAGAATTCAAGGTTTTATATTACCATATCCTTAAATTTTTATATATTTTATTATAATTTTTTTATCCTTTAAGCTGTTGCCTTTTTCTCCCTTTCAAATATGAAATATTCTAGTGAAAAAAATAAGGATTCTTTGTAAAATCATTTTACAAACATATTTATATTTAAATATTATAAATATTTAATATGTATTATATAAAAAATATTATCTTATATAAAAATATAATATCTAAATATTTAAATATTATTTAGTGCATATTAAATATGTAATCAAATTAAATATTATTAATATTGATATATAAGTCAAGAGTAAAATTTAATATTATCAACTTTTAGTAATCTAAGATACCCATATTTTAAAATGGAATCAAATTACCATGATTTTTAGTAATTTTAGATTATTTGAAATAAAATATTACCATTTAAATTACTATATCTAATTGCTAAAGATAAATTGTATGGTAATCTTAGATTATCAAAGTAGATTATTATGAACCAAATAGCCTCTAAGAATAATGCCTTGACTAATAATTGATGTTGGTTAATAGCTGTTATATTCAATTTTGAAGATGTGTCATGTTTCCTATTTTAAAAATATGTAAATTTTTCTTTCTGATCGTGTCCAACTATCATTTATCAAAGTATACTAGATTAAGTGATGCTTTACATAGTACATCTGATTAGGATTTTCAGCATAGAATTTGGTTTCACAAAAATTATATGCCACATTCATATACAAAAATTATGGGAAGGTCAAGTAAGACATCATTGGATATGTAGTTGCCCTAACTATTTTATGGTTGGAAGGTGTTAAATTTTGAAACTACTTAATTATATTCAACAAGTAGACATTTGAAGAAAGAAATTGAAATATTTGTTTAAAATTTTGTCAAATCTCATCATTTGCTATTAATAGTCAAGAGAGAGAGGGGGGGGGGGGGCATTTTGTGTGGTATTGAAATCTTTTGAATATGATAGTTTTGAAAATTAATATGGGCAATCAATTTTGATGAAATTCATATTAAAATTTTTTACGAGTCTAATTAAGAATCTAACTCATATCCCAACATAAAAATCAATTCCTTCGTTCACTTTATCTCACTCACATCCCATGACCATTATCATTATCATTCATAACAGATTCCTTTTATTCTTCCAAATCCTGTATATGACATTTTGGTTATAAATAAAAGGCATTATATTTCAGCAAATTATAACTACACCCTGTAGATTAGGGCAATACATTTAGGGATATGATGAGATTATGCCAGTGAGACGTAAAATCTTAAAACCCTAATATAAAATATTTTCTGTCAATGGGACATTGAGTTAGGGATCAATGCTACTAAAAAAACTGGCACATTTATTTATGCTCGATGCAGAGGATGATTGATCTCACAATCACTTATGTGCAATACTAATACAAAGATGTGGGTGCTCATTATAAGAATGAGTTCATTGAATTGACCTACCAAGAGAACATCTTATGGATGCTTACTTATTTGTCAAAAGATGATTCTCTAAGTGGAAGTTGTGCAAGTGATCCTTAGTCCTGAGGTCACCATAGTATCTTGTGCACATGAATCCATGTTTTGGTTTACACTCATTTATGATATTAAGTTGTATACGAGATATTCTGGATGTGATGGATTGTGTACGAAGATTATGAGTAGATCAATAAGGAATCAATTACTTCTAGTAAGAGAAGACCACATCCTACTTGCTCTAATCTTATAATGATTTAGAAAGTCTTTGATCAAAGCAGAATAAAAATTAAAAAGAATTTTTAATATTTTATTAATTAAATTATCATTAGAAGGTTAAGAGAAACATGAATAAGTAATAGAGTTTGACATTGTTCTATATTCAGATACTTATTCGAGGTGCAGTGTGATTGAAGGATTGAATTGCACGGTAACTTGCCACTGAAGGGTATGTTTGGTATAATCACCACATTTTATATCTTTCAAATAGGCATGATACATTGCTAGATGTCAATCTTGTTTTGTAGGTTTGATTGGATTAAAGAATTTGATTTGATCAACAGTTAGAAAGGATTCTAATTATCAAGTTCGGGATCACATTGATTGGACCTATAAGGATTAGAAATGTTCTAATCATGATAGGTCAACTTGCACCCATAACTACTGCTGGCTAGATATGGAATCCAATGGGTTATATACAAAGAAACTGATCAAGGTCTAATTGGATTAGATCATGTTTGTAGGATAGACATGCTAGCACGTGTTGCAAACCCTAGCTCCTGATTCGAATTGAATCTGAATCTGATTCTTGTATTAGGTTAATCTAATATGATTAGATCATGACCTAATATGGGTTGACCAAGAGTTAAAACCCAATTGACTTTATTTGGACCATTAGATGGCTCTTTGGATAATGGATCTAAACCATTGGTCAGTGATTTAATATGGACCATTGGATGGTGTCTTAATCTGGACCATTGGGTGGTGCCTTAATCTGGACCATTGGATTATCATGAAATAAGTGTGGGAGGTTATCATCGTGAGAAGATTAATGGCGCATGGATAAGGCTTACTGGATAAGTCTTTTGAGGATATGTCTTTTCGCTCTCTCTCACCTCTCTTTTTAGCATCTTATTATGATGAGGTCCTACACTTAGGACATGCCTCATCATGATGAGGCAAGATGAGGCATATGGATGGGATGCATCTGCATCCCTTCGTCTTTTATAAATAGGAGTGCCTCCCGGGTTTCATATGCATTGTATCCATCTGAAGAGAAATCAACTCCCATTTCTCTTTTATTTCTCTTATGGGTCTTGTCCAACCAAGATAAAGAGGCCTTTTTCAGGATAAAAAGTTGTCTTATCCTAAATCAAGACAAGAAGGCCTTCTTTAGGACAAGAGGTTGTCTTGTCCTAAACTAAGACAAGAAGGTCTTCTTCAGGATAAGAGGCTTTGAAGGACTTTTTTTTGTAAGAGAAAGAAAATTAGAAGAGAAAGAAAGCAAACCAATCAAATCCTTTAGAAAGATTAAAGCATCAAAGATCAAAGTTTTGAAGGAGCTAGAGTCTTGAATCTAGTTCCTATGTGGATCAATGTTGAAGGGTGAACACTTGGGCACCTTATGGATATTCCAACATATTGGATAGAGCATTACATGCATTCTTTTTATCCTACATTTATTATTTATTTATTTGATTGTTACCATTAAGAAGATCTTGGCTATTAAGGTAGTGTTTGATTCCTAAGATGTTATCCCTGAATAAGTGTAGAAGATAGAATTTATCCAAGGGATAGTTGAGGGAATAACTATCTTTTTTAAATAATAATTTTTCCCTCAAGGGATAGCTCCTGCTATTCCTGAATTCCCTAGAAAATAAGTTCAAAAGATAACCCATGGTTAGACATGGGTTATCCCCTTTGGCTAACCTTTTTCAGACTTATCCTTTATAGTTATAGCTTTTGGCTGTGTTTGGATGCCATATTCCTACCTGGAATAGGGACTTATTTCAGGTTATTCCCCCAAATAGGCGTAAAAAGGTTTGTGGGCCCCACAGGATTTCCTATTCTCCCAAAATCCTCGTATTCCCATTTTTCTATTCCATGGTACCCCATGGAATAGCACGTATTTCATCTCGCGTATTCTAGGGCCACCGATGGAAGAAAAAAATAGAAGTAAAAAAGAGGGCTTCGGTCTTCATCCATTTCCCGACCAGGGTTTGAGAGCGATTCGACAACCTCCATTCTTCGTTTGCTCTTCCACTTTGGCATTCTTTCTTTGGATCTTGCGAGAACCCTCTCGACTCTTCTCTCCACATTAAGGAAGCAGAGCAAGCGGACAGAAAGCCCGGCTTCGATCTCTTCTTCTCTCTTTCTCGCACAGAAGTAGTAAGCTTTGCTACCTCTTGATCTCCTTTCTCTCTCTGATCTCCTGGATTTCGTTGGAACTATACGCATGCATTTCAGTTAATCTGTTCACCTGATTTTGAGGGTTTGATTGGTGATCAGTGGTCATGGTTTTGTTGAGAGATCCATGAGTTTTGGGCGATCATATGATGGTTTGCCGGGATCCAAGAGGAGCTCCTGGCATTGTTGTTCTCTAGAGTGGGGGATTTTGTATGTTTTTTGGGTTGATGGCTGGATTTGGGGTTTCTTGCAACTCATTTCTCGTTTATCGTGATTTCAAGTTTTGGGTAGTTTTAGTAGTCTAGCTTCTGATGTACATTTGTTTATTGAGTATTTATTTATTGTCTTTGGAAAAAATGATATCATTAGTATGTAGCTTATTATTTGGAGCTAATCATAGAAGTACTTTAACTTATTTTTTGATGCATAGGCTTTCCATACTGCACTATAAAAGGAATAAATAATACTTGACTGATTAATGATCCATAAGAGTCACTATTGTGCTTACTATTACATTGAAGCTTCTAGATCAATACGTTTGACGATGTTGACGGGAAAATAGATAAAAAAAGACTGAAGTTGCTCTAACTAATTTTAAGGATGAGAGAAGGCCCCAAGAATCAAAGTTTAACTATTATGCTCCATCGAGTAGTATTTCATGATGGCATGATCATATAATCCCTCAAAGAGGAGATTTCTCACATAAAAATTTGTTTCTAATTTTATACTCTCAAGCTGATAAGTAGCCTTGTGGCAAGCTCAGCAATTTAAGCATATCAGATAAAAACATCAAAATTTATGTGAATTTCTTTGTACTCATTGTTATGACCTCAGGTACAATAGGAATATCAATTAAAGAACAAAAATCAAAATGATAGAGAACATTAAATGCAACATGACTAATCAAAATTGTCTCTTCATAGATAATGGTTTCTACCATCTTCAATTAATGGGAGTGAATCATGGTAGATATAGAGTAATAAAACAGACAAGGACAATAATATGTACTTAAAAGGCAAACAAAAGCCTGTTAATAGCCAAATAGATGCTGCAACAATACTCACATTCAATCAGCTTAGAAAACCAATATGGCTCCATTCTTCAAAACCCACAAGCTTCTTTTATTATGTAAGCCCAGCTCTTCATGATAAGAACCAACATACAAGTAAAATTGGACTGAAACTAAGACAGTCCAACACTAACTCAATTCAAGTACAAATGGAATAGTGAGATGCCTAAGAAAAATAGAACAGTGACATGCATCCAAATGTCTTCCGTATATACATAATGTGTATCAGTATTAGGTCATCAATGTACCCGTCTCGGCACATACACATTTAAGTGGAATGATTTTCTTGTTTTAACATGTCTTTGTTATTATTTATTCTTGGCTTCATTTGTCAGCCAATTGTAATAATAAATATTATCATTCTGATAATTGATCAACGTTTCGGATCCTGTAGATAAGATGCCTAAATCCAAAAAAGTGAGTGAACTTGTACATGCGAGGGAAGGATCAAGTCGTACTAGAGCACCCAATTGGGCAGATGCTCTTGATATGATAATTCTTGCCTTGATGAGGTAAAAGAATGACGAAGGTAACTACCACAATGGTACTTTCTTGAAAGAAACATCGAAGAAGATGACCAATATCTTCAACGCATGGATAAACATGTCCTTCAGTTATGGAAACCTCAAGAATCAGTTGAAGGTACCGAAGAAGACCTTCAACTTATATTATAACTTTGCAAATTGATCCGGTTGGGGATGAGATCCTGTACTAAAACTTTTACATGTGGTGATGAACATATATAGAAGGAGGTTATCTCGGTGAATGATCGATTGATGTTGGTATCATATGTTGCATACTTTTGATAACGTTATAATAATTAAGCTTACAAATTTCTTAACATGTTAATAAGGAGTATGCTCAGATTAAGGGTAAGTCATTTCTACATACAATAACATGACGTTCTTTTTTCAAAAAATACAGCCACTGATAGATGGGAGGATACATCTACTATTCTAGAGGGTGTATCGAACAATGATATCTCGGATGACGAGGTGGATCAGATCAACTTGGACGACATCGACATTGGGCAACCATCACAACAATGTGGTTGAGTCTCAAACTCATCATCCTATCCTTTTGATCACCTATTTGCTGATGTATCCCCAAACAGCCCGACTATATATGCCTTCACCCTACCCACAAAATGTTCTTTAGATGCAGGTTTGTCCACTAGTAGTGGAAAGAGAAAATTGCCAACCTTCACTACTCCTATAGCACGTAGGACTAGGCCCACAACTGATGTAACTAATGCTCTTTTAGATTTGGTGGATCAAGATAGAAAAAGATTAAAAATTGCTAATGAGATCCTCATGAGAGATTGGCTTGCACGTCCTACGGTGTACTTTATTGGTGAATGCATGCAAAAGTTAGAGAGTCTTCCTAGGATTATACCTGAATGTATTCTTGCTGTAGGAGAGACTTTAAAAAAATAAGATTAATAGGTGGTTCTTTATGCATTATGAAGGGCCACAACTGGAAGCTTGGCTTAACAGATAAATGGTTGAGTTCTACCGTATACCACCTTCAGTGGTAGTCCCTTCTAAAAGTTATGCTTCTGTGCCAATATCTTTATGCCTCTAATGCATGGTGTCCATCGAGGTGGCACATCTATATTTGTGCCTCCTTTCATGCATGCTGCCACTCCAGGTGGACCTATTCTATTCATGCAGCCATTATTCAGGCTAAGAAGTGAAGATAGCATCTCCCAGAGTCGTACCCTTTCTCCTAGTGGCAGTTCAGAACAATTCATTTGTACCACATCTGCACCTCCGTCTCATCAAACTAAATTTGACGATCATCGTTGGCCATAACATATATCTCTATAGTAGTAGTTAAGAAATGATATTTTATGATAAATAACTTTTATATATGTTAAACCAAATTATGTGATATGTTAACTTATGTTTGACAAATTTTATTGTACATAGGAAGATTGTCGTTACTTTATTGTAATGTATGTTAGAACACTCTTTGTCTTTAAATATTGGCTATCAACACACAGTTATGCATATGGTTGTATCATTAACTCATCTCTTTTTATAATAGATGGATACCTTGCATGATCTTATGGCATTTTTAATAGATAAGGATAACTTTTGGCAAGATGTCATAACTGTACTGATAAGTAATGACATCATTGATTTACAATATTGTAACGTTATTTGGAAGGTGCCACCATTCTCGAATCATGAACTCATAACATATATGTTGAGTGGACATCCAGATAGAGGTTATGATCACTTTAGGATGACAAACACTATGTTCTTCAAGCTAGAAGTCCTGCTTGTTTTTCGTGGCTTTGTAACTAGCACACGAAATGTTACGATATAGGAGTAACTAGCTTTTTTTTTTACGGCATAGGTCATGGTGTGACCAATAGAGTGTTGGCTAAAACTTTTCAGCACTCAAGAGAGACAATATCCTAACATTTTAATAATGTACTTAAAGTAATTTGTTTACTAAAGCAAGGATTTATAGTTCAACCAGGTCAGGATATTGGCGTATACCCACAGATCCGTGAGAACAACCCTTTTCATCTTTACTTCATGGCACATATGGACAGGATAAATACTAATTTTTAAATTTTAATTTTGTTAACTTGTCTTTGATAAAGTTGATCGTATCATAGAATGCTATTGGAGCGATTGATGGTATGCACATACTTGCGTTAATAAAAAAAAGCAAACAATCGCACTTTCGTAATCGAAAGGGCATCATTTTTCAAAATGTAATGGCTACAGTATCATTTGATCACTCTTTCCTTTTTGTTTGTACTAGATGAGAAGGATCTGCTGCCGACATGAGAGTCCTACGTTGGTCTGTCGAATCAGAAAGCTTTATCATACCAGAAGATATTTATTTTTTTCTATTTAATTAGTTTTATATTTTTATTGAAGTTTTGAATGGTTTAAGTAAAGGCATTGTTGTCGTATACAGAGAAATATTATCTTGTTGACTTAGGATATGCCAATACAGATAAGTTTCTTGCCCTATATCACGGTAATAGGTACCATCTAAGTATGTTTAACAATCCTAGGGCTCAATAATATAACTATTGTCAAGACTTATACAACCATCGACATGCTCAACTTAGAAATTGCATAGAGAAAGCCTTTGAAATTCTTAAGAAGCGATATAAGATTCTTAGAAGTCCCATCCCATTTCCCTTCAAGGTTCATAAACGTATTGTAATGGCTTGCTGTATCATTCACAACTTTATTCGAAGTACCCAAGGAAATGATAAATACTTCAATATGTCAATTGAACCCTTGCCTACTGATCATAATGAGGATGATGTCGATCCTTATCTCATTATAGGGGATGACGAATCCCAAAGAGGTGATGAACTACGCAATTCCATAGCTAATAGGCTATGGGTTGCTCGTAACAGACGAAGTAAGTCTAATATGCATCCTTTTATTATGAATAATTTTTTTTCTTTAATTTTATAAGTTAGTATTTTACCATAATTGACTTTATTAATAGTGCAATGTATTATGTAATATGAGTTTTATATTAGTTTCACTATAATGCAGAAAATCAAGCTGCATGCTCTTGAGGTTTAGTAATGTCTTCTGAAAGTTATTATGTAGTTTTCGTGGGCCATAAACGAGGGATCTATGAATCCTGGCCTGAGTGTCAGCGCAAGGTTGCCGGGTTCAAGCATGCCTTATACAAGAAGTTTAAATGTAGATAAGAGGCAATTGATGCAATTCAGAATTATCATCAACCTCTTGATCATCGATTTATCAAAAAATTGATGATATGGAATATAAAGGAGGAAAAAAAGATGTAGTCATGGTTAGGAATGTGGGTGCACCTTTAAAAACATTTCTATTAGTTTTCATATCCTTTCTTGTAGGCTTTATACTTGGGTTTCAGTGTGGGCAAACTCTGTTAATGCTTTGAGATGGTTATGACTACTATATCTTGTTAATGTCATCGTTGCATGATTTCTTGTAGAAGTCTTATCTTAGAGGTTGTATTTTGATAATTATTTGCTACATTGAATATTTGCGTATATTATTTTTTGACAGTTGCAGTGTCGTTGAAAGAGTTTCAGAAGTATGTTATGTTAGTACTCATTTTCTTCTTTAATTGTATTCTTGGAAGAATATTAGGCAGGCATACACTTGTTTAAAGTAACATATTTTGGAGCAGTTTTGATAATAATTTGCTGAATTAAAAAATCAATATGTGTTGATTTTTGATGGTTGCAATGCCATTGATATTGAGTACGCTTATTTGCTTGATTCTTGCGTATGTGAAGTATCGGTTGTGAAATCATGATTTGGAGGGCATTTCTAAATGCAATCGTTGTGAAGCATCATAGTTTGGCACTCTATCAAAGCTGAGGGCCATGATGTTAGGCAGACTCATAGCATTTTCTGAATTGGATGCATGCAAATTATAACCGTCAGGAAATAACAGCTGATAATGCCTTCCTGAGCTAACTCATTCTATGTCCCTATATCTCGCAACTAGATTATGTGGGTAAGTAACCTAAACAATGATGAAATTAGATTTAGAATCAATCATCCATTAAATAGTAGGCAGCTATGTCAAAATATTGATAATTTTTATCAAATCTGGTTTTTTTTTTTTTGGAATTGGTCTATTTCTTATACTATTATCTTGAGATTTTTCTAGGGAACTGGTTTCATGTTGAACTCATTCCTACTATTTCATCACAGTTGATATATTTGAGTGTTAGTTGGATGTTAGGGTGGGCTGCCTTGTGCTGTTAGTCTACTTTGATTTTTAAATTTTATTTATTACCTAACACGCCTATGGTTTGAAAGCTACCTCTTATGAATGATTTTTGGATGCATGGCTATTTGTAATAGTCATATGATGAAAGCTAAATCTAATGTTCTGAGTTCAGGATTTTGATGAAAATTAATGATTTTGCACTACTGACAACGTTTTATTGTTATAGATAAATCAAGGATTATCTCATGCAAGTGAGTTTGCATATCTTGAGTTTGCCTATGAACTGTCTTCCCCATATTTCAATCCTTATCTATTTTATATTTAGTTAGCTTCTCTTGGACAAACTAGCTTAGTTTTAGTGATTTACCCGCTTGTTGATATTAAATAAAGTTACATGTGCCTGATCTAACTACCCTTGTCTATATTCTCTAGTTTAACAGAACTATAATAGACATGAATTTTGATAACTTTGAAGAATCAGGTTTACCATAGCATGGTGGTTCCTTATGTTCTGTCAGCAATGCCATTTACCTCCCTATGGATTTTTGGTTTTATCTATGTATTAAAACAATTTGCTTCAAGATTTGTGGATGCGATAGTTGAATCTGTTGCAACAAGTTCACACCTTGATCTCAAATTCCCTGAGGTAACTCTCATCTCTTTTACTGGCAGTAGCAAAGAGTTTCACCAATTTTTGGGCGAACAAAATTGTACCGACCTTCATCTATTTTTCTTTTCTTGGATGCAAACCAAACTTGCAATATTTCAAGGGAATTTGTGTGCTTTTCTGTAGATAAGATGCAGTGCCATTGATATTGAGTACACTTATTTGCTTGATCCTTGCGTATGTGAAATATCAGCTATGAAATCATGACTTGGAGGGCATTTCTAAATGCAACTGTTGTGAAGCATCATAGTTTGGCACTCTACATTATAACTAAAATGCAAGTAATTGCAAAGTCTATGAACTCTCTTGTATCTACATTCTAACTATATTGCAGATAATTGCAAAGACTATGAACTCTTTTGTATCTACATTCTAAATTGCAGGTATTGTCTCTTGTACAAAGATAAAGTTGATTTTAGGTGGTGCTGATTCTTGTCTCATTTTTATGTTTATTGTGTCAATATCGAATGCTAATTGCTACTTGAATAGGAATATCTTATGTTTTTCTAGCATGTTTCCTTCATGGGATTTGAGCAGTAAGTGCCATTTATTAGAGCAAGTTCTGCTGTGCTATATAGTTCGATGATCTGGAGCCCTACAATGCGTTATTTGATAAATATCTATTGAGCTTCATTTATATTCTCCTAGAACCCAAATGCTTTTTGCTACTTGATATAAAAACACTAGCAAGTTTTGGACAAGCTCTAGGAAACGATGTTTGCATAAGAAGGTGTTATGATTCAATATAAATTCTCAAGAAGTGCTGAATATAATTGGCATTAGTGGAGGTACCAACAAAAATGTTAAGTTAATCTTCTCCACTACTGCCTTGATAATTGTCAGGATCTCATGGTTAACAATATCTTTTTCTTCCCAGTTAATTGCTGCTTAAGAAAACTTCATTAGACCATCGCACATGTGATATATACTACCGTTTTCGTTCATGTGTAGGTAGCATCTAATGGAAGACTGCGATTTTGCAAACAGGATATGCATGCATATTATTGAATGAATCCTGCTTTTAGCTGGATCACTTTCTTATGTTTCTTTTTAAAAGAGATCAACTGGATATTTACATATTACTGAATAAATTCATAAATTTACTATTGTCTTTAGATGAATCACTTTCTTTTGTTTCTCTCTTAAAGTAGATCAACCAACCAAGGAAGTTTGATCTACGAAGGACGGAACATCAGTGCAGCTGCTGACATGTAGTAAAAAATGCAAGAATTTCAAGAAGAACTGAGGTTGCATATCAAGATCCATTGACTCAAATCCAGGTCACATGTATTAAAAGACGCTTGATATGTATGCTTGTTCATTACATGAGGACATATGTGTATCCAAACCATAGCTCCATGATTTTATATGCATGATTGTTCAAATTAGAGCCTCTGTATTTTGTATACTCTCCGGTACTTAGGATCTTGAGAGGTCTGCAGTGCTGTGAGCGCTTGGAACTTTCTGAAGGAATCACGAGCTATCGACACCATGGTGCCCACCTTATACTCTTTTATTAAAATCAAATCTAGCATTCCTTTGATTGAAAATATATATACTGATTTGGATTCCTAAATTTTAAGTTTTGTTCCCAAATATTTATTTCTAAACTATTTAATTTGACGCATTGTACATTAAGCTCGAAGCCCCTTTGCTGTTCAAAACCGTGCCAGGTACATGGATATTTAAAAAAAAAATCCAAATGCTGGTGTAATTATTAAGATAAGTAACTATATAAACTTATTTTTTTACATTTATAATAAAATTTAAATTAAATTAATTTATTTTAAATAAAAATAAAAATTTAACAAATTAATATGTCAAATTTTAACAAAATAATTGATTTAAAGCTATAGATTAGAAAAGGATGAGATATATTTTTCAAAACATGAAGATTATTATTAAAAAATTAAAATAAAATAAAACTCTCATAAATAGTATCCTTCTTGGAATATACTTAAACAATATTTAAAAGGTATGCATGATATTAAAATAAAGTAGTTAATTTTTTTGATCTCAATTATTTTGGCTTTATAATATATATTATCAAATATTATATATTATTAAACTCTTGAATACTAATGATAAATTATTATAATTTAATAATTATTTAAGTTTTATATGTGGTAAAAAATTTACATATTTTTTCAATGCATGAAGATGTTGATGAATTTATTGGGCCCAAAGTCTTAATTCTTATTTTATTTATTAATAAAAAATAATTTATTAAAGTCATTACATTAAAAATTAAATTGATAAACCATTTTTTATTCAAAATTTTTTTTATATTCCTAATAAAAAATTCATCTATTCCTAGTGGAATACATTAAAAAATTTATATGGGCATGTTTAGGATTTCTAAAAAATTCTTCATCTATTCCTAGTGGAATACATGCTTATTCTTAAGTCATCCAAACACCATTTGGAATAACACTACATTAATTGCACTGAAATAATATGAAATACCATATTTTTATCCAAAAAGAAATCTGGAATAACAAGGAAATAAGCTATTCTTGAGAAATTCATATTCCTATTCCCAGAATAAGTTTTTGAAATCCAAATACTACCTTTATGTTGGTCCAGATAGCAACCCAAGAGGGGGGGTGAATTGGGTTTTTCAAAAATTAAACTCCTTTTAAAAAATAATCCCCCAGTGGAAGTGAAAACTTAGATGTATACGAATTAAAACAGAGTATGCAAGAATGAAGAGTAAGAGATAAGGAAATAATCACGTCAAACACAAGAAGTTTTATAGTGGTTCGGTGTACCTACACCTACATCCACTCCCAAGTACCTCTTGGATCCACACTATAATCAATCTGATTACAGAAGAGTTGTTTTGCAAGCTCACAACTCAAACTTATTATTTTCCGGTTGTACAACGAACCCAGCTGTTTTCAAGGTTCACCAGCACACAACCTTACAACACAAGCAAACTGCTTGCCCAAGGCTAACAGCCTCAATGGAATCAATCCTCCGATTGACCCAACAAACAATAATGTTTTTACAAGTTTAAAAGCTCCTCCAATGAGCAAATGCATAATAATAGAACAACAATACAGAGATAGGAATCAAAGCCTGATTTGTAGATCTTGGTGGCTTGCTTCTTCTCTTCTCTTGAGTGGATCTTCCTTTAGAATGCTCTTGAAGCTCCGAAGATCAGAAAGCTAGGGCTTGCTTCTTCTCTTGAGATTTCTTCAAAATGAAACCACGAAAGCTTGAAATCTCTCTCTCTTCTTTTGGGGAATCAGTATAATCTTCCCTTTTGAATCTTCCCTCTTTTCTCTTTGATTTTCTGATGGATTTCAAAGGTTTTTATCCATTCTTGTCTCTCTTCGCTATATTTCGGATTCAACAGAAAACCCCTTCTTATAGATCCTTCTTAATCCATAAATAGCTGAAAACTATCCGTTAGAAACAAGTGTAAGAAGGATTAGAACCAAATATGGTAATAGCCATTGGATTAAAAAGATAAAAGTAGAGTTTAGAGACGTTCTTACAGTTCTGGAGTCGTATCTGACAATCTGGGTTGACTCTAACTTTTCTGGAGTGACTCTAAATCAAAAATCCCTAATCCGCTTGATCTGGAGTCATCTCTGACTTTTCTGGGGTCGACACAAAAATCTTCTGGAGTCGACTCTAACAGTCCGGGAGTCGACTCTAAGTCGTGGCCAGAAAAACCATCGTTCTGTCTTTTCTGTTGGAGACAGCTCTAACAGTCCGGGAGTCGACTCTAAGTCTGTGCCATTTTTCGGAGTCGACTCTGCGATTCCATGTGTCGACTCTAATGTATGCAATCTTACCTTGACATTAGATTCGAACTAGAATTTGATTTGTCTAGTGATTTTGATTAATGGATCAAATCATAAACTGAAAAACTTAATCAAAATCATTAGTAACTTCAAATGTTATACTCAAATAGTTTTGTTAATCCTTAAAATCAACAATTGGGTCAACAATCTCCCCCTTTTTAAGATGACAAAAACTTTGAGTATATGCATTAAAAATTCATTTGAACTAAGAATTATAGACATTGTTAAAGCTTTAAAACTTCTTAATAGAGAATTTGATGTCAAGTTTCAAAATGAACTTTAAAAACATACTTGAGTTCTATTATAGCCAGCAATCAAGATGATTTAACAAGAAAATCATTTAACATAGAAAATCGTTAAGCTCCCCCTGCATTAAATAACTCCCCCTATGCAAGGTATATGTAAATAAACTGAAATATGATCGATTGATTAGAATTTAGAGATTTCTCTCTCCCCTTTTAAGATATGCCAATTGATTAAAACATATTGAAATCTTACAAAGCTTATATTCTTTCATTCTGTCTTCTTTATGCATATACAATTTTCTCTCCCCCTTTTTGTTATCAGCATTATGGTGAGTTTAAAAATAATGTAGGTTATCAGAGCGAGGGTGTTGGTTCATTCAATCGTAAAGATAGTAATCTTCATCCATGGTACTTGCTCGACATAGACAAATTTGCAATAAAAAGATAATTGTATTTCATTTCAAGAAACATTACATGTGTCTATCAAAATACATTCTCAATAAAGTGCTATATCAATAAGACATTCTTAGATACATGCTAACAAAGTATGATAAACTAGAAATCCTAAGAATCAAAATATGAAGAGCTAAACTTAGGTCTCTAAAAGATTTGGGTAGGATAGGCTTTAGATAGGGTATCACTGTAGGAAATAGAAGGTCACTCAAACATGCTTGTATACAATTTTCTTCAGATGGCCTATCATTTCCATAATTTCATCTTTTTGTGATTTCTTACAGCCTTCAAGACAACTCTCAACTTGAGCAACAGCAAGGTCTAAATCTTTCTTCAATTGTCCAGTAGCATCTAGATAGGCTCTAGATCCATCTGCAATCCCTTCCAGCCTTTCAAAAATCTTTTGAAGCTCAGTGCCAAGAGACTCTACAGAGCGGCTAATGGAAAATGAAATCAAGTCGAGTCTGGAATTGATCTCCTCCTTAAATTGTCTGATGTCATCTCTCAACTAACAAATATCATTGCTCCTCTGACTGTCATACTCAGTTAGTAGTGCTCTGAGATGTCCAATCTGCTCATCAGAAAATCTCCCAGAAACAAATGCTGTCTAAGGTGGAGGTGAGGAATATGTGCTCGGTCCAGCCTCAGAAGGTCCAGTAGTAGATGGTCCTGCAACTGATGGTCTAGGGATGTCCTCTACTCTGGCCTCCTCAACTCTGGCATCCCGACTTCCTTTAATCCAATTACCAATTATCTTTCTGAAGCCCATGAGGTGAATAGTAGAGACACTGTAGTAATCTGTATACCTTAATTTCTTCAGTGGCTCATTGTCCATGATCAATACACCTTGGCTTCTCAAAACCAAAGTCAGAATCATACCATAAGGCAATGTAGATCTCTTCTTAGTTGCTGCCTCTGCCATGTAGCGTATCATCATCCCAGCTAAGTTTACTGGCTGCCCGGTGATGATGCAATCCATCAACAAGATGTCTCGCTCCGAGACATACTCAAATCTGCCTATCTTTGAAAACAATATCCTCCCGCAGATGTTGTGAAGAAGTCTGAGTTTCAAATTAAGTTGATTTTCCAAAATCTCCTCAAACTCAGATACTTCTCTCCCCAACATCCTAGATAGGGCACCACTACGATCATCATGCTGATACTCATTTATTCCAATAGTGGGCATCTCTCATAAATTTTAAGGGTCTCGGCAGTAATTACAACTCTTGTTCCTCTAACAAAACTTACTAAACCTCCCTCTCCTCTACTTAAATCATTGTAGAACTCTCTTACTAGGGCAGGGTAGGTAGGAACATCCAAAGAACAAACTTTCTCCCAACCCATTTCCTTCAATTGACAGCCAATAGTAAAACCTTCTGAAGCAAAGAAGTGAAATCAACTTTTCTTCTAGTAGTGATGGCCTTACCCGCTAATTGGTCGATGCGTGGAGAAGATGGAGAAGGTGGAGAAGCTTCTTGAGTGGCAGATGATGAAGATGGCGTCGCTTGCCTCCGAATCGTCCTTTTCCTCATGGGAACGGCCGATCCTCCAACAATCGCATGCCTTTAGGAGCCATGGGATTCAATTGGAATGAGTAATCAAGGGATTTGAAGAGTTTAGAGGGGTTGGAATAGGTTTGGAGCAGATCTAGAAAGGATTGGAGACGATAGGGTTCGTTTAGGTGTCGACTCCGCCTTTTATTTTTGACCTAGGTTCATTTAGAGTCGACTCCCGCAAAGCGAGGTGTCGGCTCTGAACCGAAAAATCTGTCAGTGCCCGAATTAGAGTCGGCTCTGCAGAAGCCGGAGTCGGCTCTAATTGCCCAGACAGAACATCAAAAATAAAGGTGTCGACTCCACAAACTGTAGGTGTCGACTCCACAATAGTTTCAGTGAAAAATTCGAATTTCAAGGATCTGAAACTAATCAAATTAATCATCAAACTCTAGATAAGTGTTCCTTAATCAATTGGGGAAACAATGAATCAAATTTCTAGATAAATTTCCTTATTGGACATAGAGGATTTTTCAAGAAATTGATGAAGTCTAGATAGTTGTTGTCCTTAAGAGTTTCAGAGAGTCATTCTAAAGGATCACAAACTCCTAATTCTCCTATAAGATAACAAAATATTTCTTCACTTAATGGTTTGGTAAAAATATCAGCTAATTGATCATTAGTATTCACATATTCAAGACAAACATCATTGTTGGAAACATGTTCTCTAATAAAGTGATGTCTAATTTCTATGTGTTTAGTTCTAGAGTGTTGGATTGGATTCTTAGTTAGATTGATTGCACTAGTATTATCACATCTAATAGGAATTTTATCAAGTGTGATACCGTAATCTTCAAGTTGTCGCTTAATCCAAAGGATTTGAGCACAACAACTTCCAGCTACAACATACTCTGCCTTAGCAGTGGATAATGCAACCAAATTTTGCTTCTTGCTAAACCAAGAAATTAAGTTACTTCCTAGAAGTTGGCATGCACCACTCGTACTCTTCCTATCTAATTTACAACCAGCATAATCAGAATCAGAATAAGCAATCAATTTTAAAGTTGAGTCTCTAGAATACCATAATCCTACATTTTTAGTTCCATTTAATATCTTGCAATTGTTGGTCCAGATAGCAACCCAAGAGGGGGGGTGAATTGGGTTTTTCAAAAATTAAACTCCTTTTAAAAAACAATCCCCCAACGGAAGTGAAAACTTAGATGTATATAAATTAAAATAGAGTATGAAAGAATGAAGAGTAAGAGACAAGGAAATAATTACGGCAAACACAAGAAGTTTTATAGTGGTTCGGTGTACCTACACCTACATCCACTCCCAAGTACCTCTTGGGTCCACACTATAATCAATCTAATTACAGCAGAGTTGTTTTGCAAGCTCACAACTCAAACTTGTTATTTTTCGGGTGCACAACGAACCCAGCTAGTTTTCAAGGCTCACCAGCACACAACCTTACAACACAAGCAAACTGCTTGCCCAAGGCTAACAGCCTCAATGGAATCAATCCTTCGATTGACCCAGCAAACAATAATGTTTTTACGAGTTTAAAAGCTCCTCCAATGAGCAAATACACAATAATAGAACAACAATAAAGAGATAGGAATCAAAGCCTGATTTGCAGATCTTGGTGGCTTGCTTCTTCTCTTCTCTTAAGTGGATCTTCCTTTAGAATGCTCTTGAAGCTCCGAAGATCAGAAAGCTAGGGCTTGCTTCTTCTCTTGAGATTTCTTCAAAATGAAACCACGAAAGCTTGAAATCTCTCTCTCTTCTTTTGGGAATCAGTATAATCTTCCCTTTCGAATCTTTCCTCTTTTCTCTTTTGATTTTCTGATGGATTTCAAACGTTTTTCTCTATTCTTGTCTCTCTTCGCTATATTTCGGATTCAACAGAAAACCCCTTCTTATAGATCCTTCTTAATCCATAAATAGCTGAAAACTATCCATTAGAAACAAGTGTAAGAAGGATTAGAACCAAATATGGTAATAGCCGTTGGGATTAAAAAGATAAAAGTAGAGTTTAGAGACATTCTGATAGTTCTGGAGTCGTATCTAACAATCTGGAGTCGACTCTAACATTTCTGGAGTTGGCTCTAAATCGAAAATCCCCAATCCGCTTGATCTGGAGTCATCTCTGACTTTTCTGGGGTCGACACAAAAATCTTCTGGAGTTGACTCTAACAGTCCGGGAGTCGACTCTAAGTCATGGCCAGAAAAACCATCGTTCTGTCTTTCTGTTGGAGTCGGCTCTAACAGTCCGGGAGTCGACTCTAAGTCTGTGCCATTTTTTGGAGTCGACTCTGCGATTCTATGTGTCGACTCTAATGTCTGCAATCTTATCTTGACATTAGATTCGAACTAGAATTTGATTTGTCTAGTGATTTTGATTAATGGATCAAATCATGAACTGAAAAACTTAATCAAAACCATTAGTAACTTCAAATGTTATACTCAAATAGTTTTGTTAATCATTAAAATCAACAATTGGGTCAACACTTTAGGAATAAGGGGGATATCCTGGATATCCCTCTTATCCCCTATTTCAAACACAGCCTAAGGGTTTCATACAAATATATTTCATTAAGAAATTTATAAAATCCACACGCTTCTGCTGCGCTGTAGGCATGCACAAGAAACCCAACAAGGGCTTCTTTCTTTCTTTTTTTTAATCACTTGACTTATTGAATTTTTTTATGATATAATAATTTTTATTTTTGAATGTCATTTATTAACTAGATAAAAAAATCATAGTTGAGACTTTGAATATTAGGGATAAAGTTACAATTTTATTCAAAAATTCATGAAGTTTAAGTTTTTCAACATGACATGAATTCCTCTAAAATTGTAATGTAATACAAAGATTTGAATTGTATAAAACAAAAGATTCTTCTAATTCCATAATTTTATGTTTTCAAAATTTTGATGCATGTTTTAGAAAATCCTATATATTTCACCTATTTGATTTGGATGGAGGTTTTTTTTTTAGGGATGGTAATTTTCTCCGTTTGGCCATTTACCCTATCAGTACCATTTTTAACGGATTGGAAGAATCCTCAGTTTAAATGGCTTAATGGGTAACAGGGATTACTCATTAACGGCTAAATGGTCTCCATTTACCCATTCCATCCCGTTAGCTTTAATATAATATATTTAAATTTAAATATATATATATATATTAAATATAAAAATTAAAAATAAATAAAACATATATAATAAAACACGTTTGAATAATTATTGATATGTGGACTTCTTCAAATCAAAAAAAGCATTATATGGTGGTCATGGCATATTACATTGATGATGTTTGGGTGTTAAAAAATTGCATATTGAAATACTAATTCATTTCTTTATGACTTATTACTTTAATCTTATATTTATTATATTAATATTATAATTATTTGAATTTGATAGGTTTGTTTACATGCCTGCTCCAAATATATGTGACAAGCTTATTGATTGTAAGTTATCTATCTTGGCTGTTAATAATTATAGTACGAATAATAACATGATTTTAAGATGAAAAATATGATTGATCGAGGTGTACTTGTGTTGGGGGATAGCTTTTTTTATATGAGGTATGCTGCACATATTTTAAATTTGATTCTAAAAAAAAGAACTTAGTGAAAGAGAAATTAAAAATATGCATGACGATATTATATTTTTCTATTAATATTTTTTAATTTTTTAAAAATTATAAATTAATAAAATAATTTTTTTATATATGATTAAATGGGTATCCTACCCGTTATTTGATCAGGTATTCTGTCTTCGTTTCGCTAAGTATAACTGCTTAACGGAGAGAGGAACGTTAATAATTTTTTCTAACGGGGCCATAAATTTAAACCGATGAGTGCTCATTTTGGGAAAAGGCGAGCCGTAGGGAATATGCACTCCCAATTTGACTCAAATCACGAAACGTTGGCTGATAGGAGGCAATCCAACGGTTTCAAAGAAACAGCAAAAAAGAATATCCCAAAGTTAATCGATGCAAATCAAGCAAAATCCGCAACAAAATGTCTTTATTTAAAATTTTGGGATATAAAGAGTAATTTTCGCGGTGTATATAGCAGCTCCCTTACAATTCTGGGTTAAAATTCAAATTTATCAATAATAATTCTGAAACTTCTTTCCTCTTATAAATGTGTAATTAGATATTTATCCCGTGATCAGCCCCACGAATTATTATGAGACGGGAAAAATTTGAACTCAGAATTTATTTCCTATAAGGATTCAACTGCTTCTCGCTTAAATTGAGTGCCTCTCCTCCATATCTATCCCAAAATTTCTTCTCCGTCTTTCCTCCATTGCTAAGGCCCATCGATGGCTGCCGAAGACAGCGGAAAACCTCTGACTCACCCTCGCCGGCGGCGCACTCCCGATCACCCTCCCTATGCCATGGTATCACATCTCTTCCCTCTTGTATGCACGCATAGCACATGCATGTGTTGTCTTGATGTGCATCACTGACGCGTTCTTGTTCATGGCCACGGGCAGATGATAGCTGCTGCAATCCAAACCTCATCGGAGGAAGGAGGATCCACCGTGGAAGCGATATCTCATTATATTCGATCCCATTATGACGACCTCCCCGACGGACATGATAATCTCCTCCCTTACTACCTCAGCAAACTCACCGCCCAGGTGGAGTTTGTCATGCCGGAACCCGGCTGTTTCCTCGTTGCTGCTTGCACTGGCGCCAAGCCGGCCCCGGGTTCCCGTCCCTACCGTACCCAGCCAAGCCCGCCGTCTAAGCCCACATACGAGAAAAACGACGACCGTGGGACGGCAGAGTCTCCTTCGGTAGTGGGCCGAGACAGCGACAGTTCGATCGAGAGCCAGAACGGCGAAGGCACCTCGAAGGCTCGCCCCACCGAAAGCATGCTCGAGTGCAGTGATGAGGGTAACAAGGAATCATTGGAATACGTTCTTGGCTTGCCATGGGAAGGGCCTCCGGTCACTGCGACCGCGATTGCGACTGCGAACGAAGGAGATGGACCCGACCCGGTGCCCAAGCATGGCGGACGTGCACTAAAGAGGAAGGCTGCTTCGATCGGGGACTCAGAAACAGAGGGCCTGGACCAGCTTAAGGATGGCAACGATGGCAAAGGCCCAGATGATGAGCCAGAGCCGAAACGTCGCGGACGTCCGCCAAAGAAAAAGCCTATTTTGATCGATAACTCTGGAGTGGGCTCAGAAACAGGGGGCGAGGGCGAACATGAGCATGGTGCTGATGCGAAAGGCCAAGAACAGCCAGAGACCAAACATCGTGGACGACCACATAAGAAAAAGTCTGTTTTAATTGATATGAAAAGTCTTTGTACACCGTCTCCGGTGCAGAAAGTCCTACGTGGGCTGCACCACTGCTTCTTATTGGTCCACATGATCCCATGTGGCATGACACGATGGGACAGAATAGTAGGGGGATAATGTTACTTTTTGATCGTACATCCATTAAAAGTCGTTCAGCCTTTCACCATTGGTGTACAGACGAAAATGCCCAAAATGCCCTATCCCTCCAGTCTATTTCAACCCGCCATCTTATTTGGATTTTGCTTATAGAAAACTCTTTCTGATTGTAAAACATTGGATGATGGTGTCGCGGAGCTGGAGTCTAGGGTTGAGGTTGTGGTTTATGAGCTTGACGATGGCTTTCAGGATCTCCTATCAGATAAGATGGCGGGTAGAAGTAGGCCTGCATGAGGGTGTTAGTTTGACCTTGATGGAAGGGGCTTGGTGCCGATGACATCGGCATTCAGGAACTGCATGGTTTCTCGAGAGATCAATGGTCTTTTTGGTGCAGCGATAGCTTTGGAGGATTCATCAGCTTTGGTGCTAGCTTTTGATGATTCATTAGCTTTGGTTCATCTGTGTTTCTTAAACTCTAACTTCTTAATAGCTTTGCTGCTCAAAAAGCATTAGTTCAACTAGGGTGTCATAGGTTTTGAACTAATGCTTTTTCTTAACATTTGAACTAGGGTGTCGTGGGTTTTGAACTAGGGTGTCGTGGATTTTCAACTAGGATGTCGTAGGTTTTGAACTAATGCTTTGTCTTAACGTTTTGAACTAGGGTGTCGTGGGTTTTGAGCTAGGGTGTCGTGGGTTTTTAACTAATGCTTTGTCTTAACGTTTTGAACTAGGGTGTCGTGGGTTTTGAACTAGGGTGTCGTGGGTTTTGAACTAGGGTGTCAACTCCTATTGCACCTATCAAATGTTTTGAACTAGTGTGCTTCACTTTATACACCCATTTGATGTCTATCACCTTTTTTCCTTTTGGAAGTGAAGTCAACTCCCAAGTATTATTCTTTTCTATGGCAAGAATCTCCTCCTTCATTGCTTTTCTCCATTCAACTTTCTTCATAGCTTCATCAAATGTTAGAGGTTCAATATCGGCAAATAAACAATATAAATCAACTTGTTCAACTTCTTCTGTTTCATCATAAAGATCACTAATACTTCTAAACTTTCTTGTTGACTCTTCAGGGCTTATAGAACTTCTTGAGGAAGTCGGTGTAACTTGTGGTGATGAAGATGATCTTGCTGGTGACAAGATTGGTTGAGTAGCTTCCTCATTTGTATTCTCCTCAGCTTCATTATAAGGTGTTATATATTTGATATGAGAATCTTTGCCATTCCAATCCCATACTCCATCGTCATTGAAAATCACATCCCGACTGATGATGACCTTATTTGTCATTGGATTATACAATTTGTAGGCTTTGGATTGCTCACTATATCCTATGAAGATGCATTTTTGGCTTCGATCATCAAGCTTCTTCCTCTTCTCTTGTGGTACTTGGGCATAGGCAATACACCCAAAAATCTTCATATGGCTTACTCCTGGTTTGTAGCCACTCCAAGCTTCTTCTGGTGTCATACCTTTGATGGCTTTTGTTGGGCTTCGGTTGATAAGATATGCTGCACATGCCACCCCTTCAGCCCAAAAATGCTCGGAAAGGTTCTTCTCTTTCAACATGCTTCTAGTCATGTCAAGAATGGTCCGGTTCTTCCTCTCGGCCACTCCATTTTGTTGTGGAGAGTACGGAGCGGTGAATTGATGTCGAACTCCTTCTTCATCACAATAGCTTCTAAAAGCATTTGACATATATTCTCCGCCTCTATCGGATCTCAAAATCTGCACTTTATTGTTACTTTCTTTTTCAACCAAAGATTTGAAATATTTAAACATAAAGAGTGCAGCCGACTTTTCTTTAAGAAAATAAACCCACAACTTTCTACTAAAGTCATCAACAAATGTTATAAAATATTTGTTACCACCACAAGATTCTGGAAGAGGTCCACATATATCAGTATGCACTAGTTGTAATGGTCTTGTTGCTTTCCAAGATTTTCTACTTTTGAAGGGAGCTCTTGCATGCTTAGCTAGTGTGCACTTCTCACAAACTTCATTTGGATAATTTATGTGTGGAAGTCCTTTCACCATTCCCTTATTAGATAGTAATTTCAAACTTCCAAAATTTAAATGTCCAAACCTGAGATGCCAAAGCCAGGAAGGGTCCTTGATATCCACTTGCAAGCAATTTTGTGCTTCCGTCTTTAAGATAAGAGGAAACATCCTGTTCTTCGCCATCTGGACACGAGTAATCAGCTTTCCATTCCAATCTTTTAGAGTTAGAGATAGTCCTTCCATATGAATTGCATAACCCTTCTCTAACAGTTGGCCAATACTTAGAATATTACTCTTCAAACTTGGCACATAATAAACATTGGAAATGAAATCAGGTTTACCATTCTTTTGCCAAATCATGATTTTACCTCTTCCTTTGATAGGAGCTTTGGAGAGATCCCCAAACTTCACATCACAAAACTCCCCTTCTTGCAATTCCACAAATAGCTCTTTCTTCCACACATATGGTTTGAGGCTCCTGAGTCAAGAAACCATATATTCTTCAAGTCTCCATCTTCTTGGCATGACAAAAGAAGTGTCGGTTCTCCTTCTTGGTTGTTGGATTCAATGTTGTTGCTTTGCTTATTGTTCCAACACTCATAGCTATAGTGTCCATATTTTTGACAATTATAGCATTGAACATTGGATCTTGATTGGTTACGACCTCCAATTGATCTTCTACCTCGTCCACGTCCACCTCTTCTGCCACCTCTTTCATTGTTGAAATTTGAGCTTTGGCCTCCTCCATCATTATAGCTTCTTTGACCACGGCCATGGCTTCGACCACGACCACGGTAGTTGCTTCTGCCACCACGGCCACCACGATAGTTGTTGCCGTCATCTCTTTTGTTACTATAGGCCAATTGAAGCCCTTGATCTTTCTCTTTTTGGTCTTTTGCCTCCACCTTGGATTGAAGTATTTGCTCCGTATTATGTGCTTCATTTTTCTTTTGTATCTTTTGTTCATGAATTTGAAGTTTGCCCATCAACGCATTGATGGAGAGTGTATCAACATCATTAGCTTCTTCAATGGCGACAACAATATGCTCAAACCTCGGTGTCAAAGACCAAAGTATCTTCTCCACCACTCGAACATCTTTGACTACTTCTCTCGGATATTGGTTATTGTAAACCAATAACATGACTACTTCTCTCGGATATGAACCTTTTAGACTTTCCATATGACTTTTGGTTTTACAACATGACTCTTCAGATTTCAATGTGCCTCTTCAGATTTGAATGTGACTCTTCATTTTCTGCAACTATACTTAATTCTTCAGAATTTATTATGACCTCTCGGTTTCATCACCATAATTAGTTTACCATTTCCAACACGATAGAGGGAGGGTTTCAGCTATTAAGCCGTGGGCTTTTCGCGCAGAGCAGGGGGGTTTCAGCTGTCAAGCTGCGAGAACCACGATTGAGCCCCGACCCATGCGAGGGGTTCCACCACCGAGGTAAAGATTTTTGCTCCATTTATTATATAAAAGCAAATAAAAGATTTTGGCCCCGAGACTCTGGAGCAATCACGAGGACTTGCCTTCATGTTTATAAGCCTGGTTAGTGGCATCATGCATGCATTGTTCAATGCCCCTTCATTCTTTTTTATTAATCAGTCATGCACTCATCTAATGGTCCATTATTACAAATGATGTGTGAAGTTGTTGATTGTTGAAGATCCTTTTTTTTTCAATATATATATATATATATATAATTTAACTCATCTACACCATTTTGGCTCCACTATTTTGCAGAATGCCAAGCGTATAATGTGGGATTCTAAAAGTAAACAATTAAATAAAATTTCAAAAATGTAAAATGGGCACTTGAGCAGCTGAAAGCACTGAACTACTCATTTATTTTGGCTTCTTAGTAGGTCATTAATGTGAGGACTCATGTAATGTGTGCTTTTAGTCTCTTATTTGTTAGCAAATCTTAGGTATAATGTAAGGACTAATAAATATTATATTTATTTTAATTAAAAACTTATGTTGTTATTGATGTGGCTGATCACATCCTCTGGGTGGCAGCATAACACCTTGCGCGATTCCTGAAACAGAATGAGTTGATAGCTCGTTTCTGGCGTTGGCATCCTCGCTTCGGCCCCTGGCTTCGGCCTCGGCCTCTAGCTTCGGCTTCACCATGGCTTTGGCCTCGGCCTCTAGCTTCGGCCCTTGACTTCAGCCTCGGCCTCTAGCTTCGGCCCTTGGCATCGGTCCCGGCCTCTAGCTTCGGCCCTTGGCTTCGGCCCCGGCCTCTAGCTTCGGCCCTTGGCTTCGGCCTCGGCCTATGGCTTCGGCCTTAATACTGCACATTTTCCTAGTATAACAGAGATGGTCTCGAATAACGGACCCCGGGATCTGAGGCACTAACCGCAGTATATCTTGCTCATCTATTTTATCGAGATCATGGGCGGTTACTAACACACCCCATCGTTGCCGACATACACGACGTCCATTCAGCAACAGCTCACCTACCTACCGTTCATGGAGCTCATCCTAACAAGAAAGACTCGACGGTTTCAATGAAACGAGGTAAAAGAAACCTCCCAGATAGGTATAAAAGGAGGACCTCGAGCTCAAGGCAAGGGATCTTCTTCTTCTCTCTGAAATATACTCACACAACACATTCCTGTTCTACAAGTTCACTAACTTGAGCGTTGAGGGTCCCCGCCGGAACCACCAGCCTGGGACTTCTTGCAGGTTCGTGGAGGAAGAAGGCAAACTTTTCATCTCCTCGGAGGCCCCCGAAGATCTTAGCACACCCGGCGCTCATCACAAGTGACTTGGCAGCAACAGATTGGTGCGCCAGGTAGGGGAGCTGACAGACATACGTTTATCTTCACGCATCTGCAACCCCTCGACTTCTTCGAGGAAGAGGATGGTGACGACGCAAGCTCAGGAAGCTTCCACCAGCCACGCCGCGGAATGCCTCCCGCGGGCTGAACAATCAGAGGCCAATACCCATGCTCTACCTCATGCACCACCACAGGCTAGCCAGTCCGATCGGCTTGACGTCCTAACTAGTTAGGTACAAGATCTGATGATGATGGTGCAAGGACTACAGGAACACTACTTCGCCGCCATGCCTTTGCTACCTCAACCCCCTCCACCGTATAAGGAGGGCCATGGAGCCAGTCACCCTCATCAGGGCAGGACTCCTCCTGAGGCCTCCCATCACTCGCTCCCTAAACCTTCCTGTCGGGAAGCCTCAAAGCGGCGGTGATCTCTCTCCCGCCATTCTGATCGCTCCACTGACGGCATGGTGAGAAGGAATCAAGACATGCACACTCCCTGCACCGGCAGTCTTCCCCTTCCTCGTCTTCGGACTCCTCTAAGGAGGACACCGGCAGGAAGGCCGCCCGTCGGGCCGAACGATGACTTGATGAATATATTCAGCGATTGGAGGAGCTTAGCCGCCGGATTGCTAGCCCTCACGGGACGGACTACGACCACCGTCCCCTGCTTTCTCACCGCATCATGGAGGAGCCGATCCCACCTCGGTTCCGTCTTTCCCAGTTGGACCCGTACGACGGCACGACAGATCCACTGGACCACTTGGAGAGCTACAAGGTTCTCATGCAAGTACAATAAGCGATGGACTCTCTCCTATGCATGGCCTTTCCGGCCACACTGCGGAAGGTGGTGCGTGCATGGTACTCACGTTTACCATCGTGTAGCATCAATTCCTTCAGACAGCTCGAGCATCTTTCCTGGCCCACTTTGATGCATGTTGAAAGATTCCTCGAGTGGCTGATAGCTTGTTTGCTGTCCAACAAAGGAGTGGCAAAACCCTGAAAGACTTCATCACTCAGTTGAAGGAGGCCGCGCTCGAAGTTTATAACTTAGAAGATTCGGTAGCCACCCTAGCCCTGAAGCGAGGGCTTCGTCCTTCTAGATTTGCATATTCCCTGGATAAGAAGCCTTCTGGATCCTATGCTGAGCTACTAAGTCGGGCACAGAAGTACATTCGCGCTGATGGAGCGGACTCTTCCAGAAGGGAGGCCGACAAAGGTTCTAGCAAGAAACCGACGCCCACTGAGCCTACTGGAGGACGACCCAAGAAGTCTGAGCCTCCTCGTCGTTCAGACAACCGGCCTCAGATGCTTGTTCCTAAGGAATAGTTCACTCCTCTCCTTGCTCTGATATCTCACATCCTGTTGAAATTGAGGAGGAGCCCTACTTCCGATGTTCGCCCCCCATGAAGTCTGGGATTCCCCGCAGCATGGAGCTCTATTATCGATATCACAGGGACTATGGCCACGACACTGAAGACTATTGCCTCTTGAAGAAAGCTATCGAGGAACTTGTTCAGCAAGGTCATCTAAGCAAGTTCGTCCGGAGGGGGAACCCTACTGCTGCAGGTCCATCGGTACTTCCCATGCCACAGATTAGCATAGACAACGCCCCGACGGAAAAGACCATGGCCATAATCTCTTAGGGGGCAGGCAGCAGTGCAAAAAGACAGCGAGAGGAGGAAGAAGACTCTGTAATCCCTTTTTCTAAAAGGGATCTAGAAGGAGTAGTGAATAAAAATGATGATAGCATCGTCGTCTTCATGACGATCACTAAACACCCTGTAAAGCGGATTCTGGTTGATAGTGGAAGTTCAGCGAATGTCTTGAGTTATGACGCTTTTGTTAGAATGAATTTGTATACAAGTTCTCTTCTACCTGTCACCACTCCCTTGATGGGTTTCACTGGAGACTCCGTCAGGGTGGAGGGTGAGGTCACCTTCCCCGTTACCGCCGGGACCTCACCGCGTCAGAGCATAGTTCTCATAAACTTCCTTGTGGTTCAGGTCCCACTGGCTTACAATGCAATTTTGGGGAGACCCGGCTTGAATCTGTTGGATGCTGTTATCTCCACCAAAAGATTGCTGGTGAGATTCCCCATCGACGAAGGGGTTGAAGAAATGAAGGGAGAACAGAGCCCACCACCGCTCTGCTGCCACTTAGCCCCTAGCCCACAAGAAATGGTGTCGGCCGCAACGCCTGAACCACTCAACCCCCGAGACTTGGAGAGGAGGGGGGAGCCAGCCGAGCACTTTTTAGCCTTCCCCTTAGGGGAGGACCCAACGAGGACCATCCAGATCAGAGTACTACTTTCGAAAGAGGCGCACGATTAGCTTCTTGCTTTCATGCGTGCCAACTCCGACATCTTCGCATGATCATCATCAGATATGCCAGGCATCCCTGAGAAGATAATCACTCATCAGCTCAACCTCAAGCCAGAATGCTGGCCTATTCGACAGAAGAAGAGGAGCTTCGCTCCTGATAGGCAGAAAACCATCGATGAGAAGATCCGCAAGTTGAGAGCTGCGGGCCATATCCGGGAAGTTCGCTACCCTGAATGGCTGGCTAACGTCGTGATGGTCCGCAAGGCCAACGGGAGCTGGAGGATGTGCGTAGACTTCACCGATCTCAACAAAGCATGCCCCAAGGATAGCTTTCCGTTGCCTCGGATTGACCAACTGGTGGATGCTACATTCGGCCATGAGACCCTTAGCTTCATGGACACTTTCTCTGGGTACAACCAAATCAGGATGAACCTGGCAGACGAGGAAGCTACCTCTTTCATAACCGAGAAGGGGCTATATTGCTACAAGGTGATGCCATTCGGACTGAAGAACGCGGGGGCCACTTATCAAAGGCTAATGAACAAAGTCTTTGAGGATCAGATCGGATGCAACATGGAGGTATACATGGACGACATGTTGACAAAAAGTGTCCATGCCACCAGCCATATCGCTAACCTAACGGAGAGCTTCGGTAACATCCACCGATACCAGATGAGGCTGAACCCATGCAAATGTGCCTTTGGGGTGACGGTCGACAAATTCTTGGGTTTCATGGTGACCCAACGAGAAATTGAGGTGAACCCTGATAAAGTTCGAGGCATCCTGGACATGAGGCCTCCCACCAACGAGAAGGAAGTGCAACGTCTGACGGGAAGGGTGGAAGCCTTGAGCCACTTTCTATCCAGGTCCGCTGAGAGGTGCTTGCCTTTCTTTAAGGCACTCCGTAGAGTCAACGAATTCGAATGGATGAGGGAATGCCAGAAGGCATTCGAGGCACTAAAAGAATTTTTATCCACCCCGCCGTTGCTGTCCAAGCCAAAGGATGGAGAAGAACTTTTTCTGTACCTCGCGGCTTCTCCCGAAGCTGTCAGTTCTGTGCTGGTTTGCATGGACACCAGCGAAACACAAAAGCCAGTGTATTACACCAGTAAGGTGTTTCACGATGCGGAGACCAGGTGTTCGAGGATTGAGAAGATCATCTTCGTATTGATAGTATCCGCCCAGCGCCTTCGGCCCTATTTTCAAGCTCATCCGATCATGGTAGTCACGGACCAACCACTCAAGGCGATTCTCGCTCATCCAGACACTTTGGGCCGACTGGCGAAGTGGGTGCTTAAGCTGGAAGAATTCGACCTGTCTTTCCATCCCCGGTCGGCTATGAAATCTCAGGTCCTGACATATTTCTTGGTCGAATGCACCTGGAGCGAGGAGAAACCAGAAGACTCCCATGCAAACCCCTCGACTCCTGGGATGGGAGAGGATGAGTGGATCTTTCATGTGGATGGAGCATCAAATTCCTAAGGGAGTGGAGCGGGCCTCATCCTGGCCAACCCGAACGAAGTTGTAACCAAGTGCGCTCTCCGCTTTCCCTTTCCATCCACCAACAACTAGACAGAGTATGAGGCCCTACTGTCGGGAATAAGGTTGGCCCAGGAGCTCGGGGTGAAGCACCTTAGAGCATTCACTGACTCCGAGCTAGTCACTGGCCAAATCACTGGAGAATACAAGGCACGAGATCCTACTATATCCCATTACTTGATTATGGTGCAGTCACAAGCCTCTCTCTTAGCTTACTTCAGCGTCAGTTATATTCCTTGGATGGAGAATGCCAGAGTAGACACCCTGTCCCAATTGGCTACCTCAGTCGACGGGACGTTGGGAAGAACCTACGTGGAGCATCTGGAAGTCTCAAGCATCGAAGCCACGGAGGAGATCCTACCAGTCAAGCAAGAGCCTTCGTGGATGGATGCTTATATCCGGTACCTAACTAACGGTGCCCTTCCCGAGGACTCGATTGAGGCTAGGCTGCTCAAGAGGCGGGCCCTGAAGTTTTTGATGATGGACGGAAAACTCTATCGAAGATCATTCTTGTACCCGGTCCTCAAATGCATCGGCCCCACGGAAGCAGACTACATCCTGTGGGAAATACATGAAGGCATATGCGGAAGTCATCTGGGGGTAGAGCTCTGGCGTACAAAGCCTTGCGACAAGGATACTATTGGCTAACAATGAGGGAGGATGCATCCGAGCTCGTCAAGAGGTGTGACAGTTACCAACGCCATGCCAACGTCCAACGCCAACCGACGTCTCAGCTGACCTCCATGGCTGTACCTTGGCCCTTCGCCCAGTGGGGTATGGACATCCTAAGACCATTCCCTCCAGCTTTCAGTCAGCGCAAATTCCTACTGTTAGCCGTCGACCATTTCACCAAGTGGATCGAGCCCGAGGCACTCGCCAAGATTACCGAGGGTAAGGTGAGATCCTTCTTGTGGAAATATATAATATACCGGTTTGGGCTGCCGCATACTCTCGTCACTGACAACGGCCGGTAGTTTGACAACACAGTCTTCGGAAGTACTGCACCGAGCTAGGCATTCATCAGTGGTTCACATCTGTGGGGCATCCCCAGACTAACGGTGCGGCCGAGGTGACCAACAGCATTATCCTTCAAGGACTTAGGGTCCGGCTAGATGACTGCAAAGGACGATGGGTGGAAGAACTCCCCAGTGTGTGTGGGCCCACCACACAACACCGCGACCCCCACCGGAGAGACTCCTTTCAGCTTGGTCTTCGGATCCGAAGCTGTCATTCCCATGGAGATAGGTGTCTCGAGCCCCCGTACGGAGTTGTACAGCGAGGGGGACAATCCAATTCAGCTGCGGGCCAATCTTGACCTAGTAGAAGAGCTACGGGACCGAGCGCGGCTCCGAATGGCGGCCTTCCTTCAACGGGCGGCCAGATACAACAATGCTTGAGTACGACCTAAGACATTTCGTCCCGAAGATCTAGTCCTTCGACGAGCCAAAATATCAAAGCCGATGGAAGGAGGCAAGCTAGCGCCAAGATGGGAAGGACCCTATCGAGTCACAAAAGTGCTTCATCACGGAGCATACAGAGTTGAGGAGCTAGACGGGAAGCCTCTCCCCCGCACGTGGAACGCAGACAACCTACGACGGTACTGAAGGGAGAAACAATCTCCGAGGCATGAATATTTTAAAAATTTGATAACAATTATCAATGCAGAAATTTAAAGATTACATACTAATCTATCTAACATGCATCAAGATCATATCTTTTCCTTGTATATAGGATCGATTGATCCAAAATATGCATATAAATAAAACTATCAAGATCATGTCTTGATCTTCAAGGCAAGAAGTCATACTTCTTATCTTGAAGCATGCCTTAAGATCTAGGGATCATATCACCTACCTTAAAGGCAATTGGTAAATCCTTTTATGCTCTGCAGCCGTTTAATCGTTCGGCCTCTAGTATCATCCATGCGAAGCCCCGAATGATCGGATTCCCGAAAGTGCTAGCTTGCGAAAAATGACTTTGCTGATCTTGAATCCTCCAACTTGAATTCTTCTTCTAGGATCCTCCACACTTCCGTTAGCACCAGAATCACCAGAATTTTCTATTCTAATTCTTTAGAAAATCAATTCACGACATATCGTGTGTTATTTTTCTCTTCTGTGTAATCTGGTGAGGGATGTCCTCTATTTATAGTCTCTTTTTAGCCAGACCATTAAATTCTAATATTTATGTTGGTCCATATGACAACCCAAGAGGGGGGGGGGGGGGTGAATTGGGTTCTTTAAAAAATTTAAACCTTTTGAAATATTTGTTTGCTTAGTGTGAGTGAAAGTGAATGCAGATGCAAAAACAAAATACAATCAATAAGATAGAGATAGAGATAGAGATAAAGGAGACATGGCAAACACAAAGATTTTATAGTGGTTCGGTGTATCCAACACCTACGTCCACTCCCAAGATTCACTTGGGTCCATACTATAATCTTCCTTGATTACAGCTGAGTTGTTTTACAAGCTCACAACTCAAACTTGTTGTTTTCCCGGGATCACAATGAACCCAGTCGGTTTTTCGGGCTCACCAGCACAAAAACCCTAACACAAGCTATACCAAGCTTGTACCGAGGTAAGACTACCTCCACTAGTTCAATCCCCCAGATTGAACTAGACACAAAAAAAAGAAATATTATTTTTAAATACACAGCTCCTCAATGAGCAGATAAACAAGTAAATGAACAAAGTTTAGAAAAGCCTGATTTGTAGTTGGTTGGCTTTTGAGCTTTTCTTCTTTTCTTCTTTTCCTCTTCTCCTTGCTGGATTGAATCAAGCCTCAGCTCTGATTCTTCACAGTTGAAGCAGTTGAGAAGGATTGAAAAGCAAGAAACTCATCCTCTTTCTCCAATTTGGGAAATCCACCAAAACTTTGATTTGAATGCCTTGGATTCCTCTTGAGCTTTTTGGAGTAGAGTGGATTTGAGCTAGAAGGTTTTTCTCTTGAGATTCAGGCTCTCTCTTTTTTGGATTTTTGAATTGGGATTTCTTCTTTGTTTTTCTGTTTTTCCGTTTTTCGTTCTTCTCTTTTGAATGATAGTCTTCCCTTTTTATAGATTTCTTTCAAGCCATTTTTGGAAGAAAACTATCCGTTGGAGTGTACCTTGTAACAAAATATATCCGTTAGAAATAAAGTAAAATAGAAATATTACCGTTAGAGCTGATCTGGCAATTTGATTTTTCGTTCTAGGTGGTTGGAGTCGACTCTAACTTTTCTGGAGTCGGTTCTAACTCGAAACACTTTAATCCGTTATTTCTGGAGTCGTCTCTGACTTTTCTGGGGTCGACAAGAAACTTTTCTGGAGTCGACTCTAACAGACCCGGAGTCGACTCTAAATCGGGGCCAAAAAAATCAACGTTCTGTTTCTTCTGTGAGAGTCAACTCTAACAGTCTCGGAGTCGACTCTAACTTCCATGCCAGATACTGGAGTCGGCTCTGTGATTCTTGGAGTCGACTCTAATGTCTGCAATCTTACCTAGACATTAGATTCGATCCAGAACAAGATTTATCTCTTGATTTTGATCATTCAATCGACTTATAATCTGAAACACTTAATCAAAATCATTAGAGCCTTCAATTGTTATACTCAAATAGTTTTGTTAATCATCAAAATCATCAATTGGGTCAACAATCTCCCCTTTTTGATGATAACAAAAACTTTGAGTATATGCATTCAAAAAATTCATTCAAACTAAAGGTTATAGTCATTTTAAAGCTTAAAACATTTTTAATGAAGGATTTGATGCCAATATTCAAAGTAAACTTTTAAAATTGTGCATGAGTTCTATATAAGCCATCAATTATGAACATTTAAACTAAATGTACAGAAAATTGCAATTAAGCTTGTTGTTAAGCTCCCCCTGCATTGAATAGCTCCCCTTATATATAAAAATCGAATTTTAATTGAACTGATTGAAAGTTCAAGTTTCTTTCTTTTTGCATAAACAATCATTTCTCCCCCTTTCTTTCTTTCTTTTTGCATATTCAACCATCTCTCATTAAAATTTCAAGTCTTTCTTTCTTTGCATATTCAACCATCTCTCCCCCTTTTTTGTTATCAGCAATAAGGAGAGTATTAGATAAAGAAAATTATTAGAGAAAAATTGTAGGTTCAATAAGACATAGGGATTCAAGCAGTCAATATTTGAAAATATGTAATTGCATTTCATAAGTAAGAAACATTACATAAGTTGATTCATGTACATTCCAAAATGAAATACATTAGATACTCAAAAATTCCTAAATACAAACTATCAAATCAAAGTCAGATATGTTTGAATACAATTTTCTTCAAGTGACCTATGATTTCCATTACATCATCTTTTTGAGATTTCTTAAAATTTTCAAGACAAGCTTCAATCTGTGAGACTGCAAAGTCAATGTCCTTCTTCAGTTGACCAGTTGCATGAACATAAGATCCCGAGCCATCAGCAATGCCTTCCATCCTTTCAAAGATTTTGTGAAGTTCAGCACCAAAGGATTCAACAGAATTGCTTATGGAAAAGGAAATCATGTCAAGTCTCGAGTTAAGTTCTTCTTTTAGCTGATTGAAGTCTTCTTTTAATTGATTAATCTCATGAGATCTCTGACTGTCATATTCAGCAAGCAAAGCTCTTAACTGACCAATCTACTCATCAGAGAATCTCCCAGAAGCAGTAACAGACTGATGTGGAGGAGAGGGAACATACGTGTGAAAACTTCTGTAATATGACCTTCTCCTTTATGATGATAATGGAATTTTGTTTGCCTTGCCCATGGATGTAGATCACCATGATCGAACCACATAAATTCTTGGTGTTCCTTTGTTTGTTTATTGTTTGATTTGTTTATTGAATCTGATTTCTGCAACAAAGTTACTGTACGATAATGATCAATGGATGCAAATCAAGCAAAATCCGCAACAAAAGGCCTTTATTTAAAATTTTGGGATATAAAGAGAAATTTTCGTGATGTATATGGCAGCTCAATAATAATTTCTAAACTTCTTCCCTTTTATAAATGCATAATTAGATATTTATTTCACAATCAGCCTCAATCATGGATTATTATAAGGATTCGAACTCGGTATTTATGCCCTAGAAGGATTCGAACCGCTTCTCGCTTAAGTTGGGTGCCTCTCCTCATAATTTCTTCTCCGTCTTTCCTCCGTTTCCAAGGCCCATCGATGGCTGCCGAAGACGGCGGAAAACCTCCCACTCACACCCTCGCCGGCGCACTCCCGATCACCCTCCCTATGCCGTGGTATCAAATCTCTTCCCTCATGTATGCACGCATAGCACATGCTTGTGTTGTCTTGATGTGCATCACTGACGCGTTCTTGTTCATGGCCACGGGCAGATGATAGCTGCTGCAATCCAAACCTCGTCGGAGGAAGGAGGATCCACCATGGAAGCGATATCTCGTTATATTCGATCCCATTATGATGACCTCCCCGACGGGCATGATAATCTCCTCCCTTACTACCTTAGCAAACTCACCGCCCAGGGGGAGTTCGTCATGCCAGAACCCGGTCGTTTCCTCGTTGCTGCTTGCGCTGGCGAAGGCTCGCTCCGCCAAAAGCATGCTCGAGTGCAGTGATGAGGGTAACAAGTAATCATTGGAACACGTTCTTGGCTTGCCATGGGAAGGGCCTCTGGTCACTGCGACCGTAATTGCGACTGCGAACGAAGGAGATGGACCGCGATTGTGATTGCGGCGGCTCTCCCTCCTCTCTCGAAACCATCAAGTTGCTCATCGATGCCTCCGCTGACATCGACGCTGTCGACACCGCCGGGAACCGCCCCGGCGATGTCATAGCCCGCCACTTCTCCAGCTCCATCACCAGATCCCTTGAAGTCGTCCTCAAAGCCTCTTGCCCGAGGGTTTCCTCCCCAGGAGGAGCAAAAGAAGGGGAGACGAAGTCTAGCGAGAAGAAAGAGTACCCTCCCGATCTCACCCTCCCCGATATCAAGAATGGGATCTACGGCACGGACGAGTTCCAGATGTATACCTTCAAGGTCAAGCCTTGCTCCAGGGTCTACTCCCACGACTGGACGGAGTGCCCGTTTGTCCACCCTGGGGAGAACGCTCGGCGTCGCGACCCCCGTAAGTACCTCTATAGCTGCGTCCCCTACCCTGAGTTCCGGAAGGGCTCGTGCCGAAATGGGGATGCCTGCGAATATGCCCACGGGGTGTTCGAGAGCTGGCTCCACCCGGCTCAGTACCGGACCCGCCTCTGCAAGGACGAGACCGGCTGCAATCGCCGAGTCTGCTTCTTTGCCCACAAGCCTGAGGAGCTCCGGTCCGTCAACCCCTCGGCTGCCTCCGTCACCGGGATGGTGCTTCCCTCGCCGAGGTCGTCGTCATCGGGTCTCTCATCGTTGGACATGGCTATGGCTTTGATGCTGATGCAGCAGCCGGGGTCGCCCATGTTGCCGTCGGATTCATCGGGATTGGGTGGGGCGACAGCCTGGATGGGCCAGGCGAGCAACTTGATGACGCCGCCCTCCTTGCAGCTTCCGAGCAGCAGGCTGAAGGCGTCATTGAGCGCCAGGGATTTAGCTTTGGATCTGGACTTGCTTGGGCTCGAGGGGTACCAGCAAAGCTGATCGATGAGATCTCTAGCACCGCCTCGCCCAGGCCCAACTGGACCCCGAACTCCCTAGCTGCCGCCTCTCGAGCATCGGATTATAACGATCTATTTGGCTCTCTTGATCCATCGGTGCTTTCTAAGTTGCAGGGGCTTTCTCTGAAATAGACGGCAGCCGCCTCGGCCTCGGCCGGAGCTCAATTCCAGTCGCTCGCTGGAGCCCAGATGCATCAATCTCCATTGCTTGCTGGCTATGTTGGAGGCAACTTGCCTTCTTCCCAAACCGTGACCGCAACTTCATCGCTTGGTCTCGATCATTCGATGGCGAAGGCCATCATGAACTTGAGGTCTTCAGCGTTTGCAAAGCGAAGCCAGAGCTTCATTGACCGGGGAGCGGCAGCAGGTTGCCAATCGACCCTATCTTCCATGACTACTGCTGCAGCAGTGGCGGCTCCATCGGTTCTTTCTGACTGGGGCTCGCCGGATGGGAAGTTGGACTGGGAAATTCAAGGGGACGTCCTTTAAAGAGGAAGGCTGCTTCGATGGGGGACTCAGAAACAGAGGGCCTGGACTAGCTTAAGGATGGCAATGATGGCAAAGGCCCAGATGATGAGCCAGAGCCGAAACGTCGCGGACGTCCGCCAAAGAAAAAGCCTGTTTTGATCGATAACTTTGGAGTGGGCTCAGAAACAGGGGTGAGGGCGAACATGAGCATGGTGCTGATTGGAAAGGCCAAGAACAGCTAGAGCTGAAATGTC
Organism: Calamus simplicifolius; assembly: GCA_900491605.1. Classification (NCBI taxonomy): domain Eukaryota; kingdom Viridiplantae; phylum Streptophyta; class Magnoliopsida; order Arecales; family Arecaceae; genus Calamus; species Calamus simplicifolius. The sequence continues at coordinate 479,492 of UESW01005109.1, forward strand.
GCGGACGTCCGCCTACGAAAAAGTTTGTTTTAATCGATAACGCTGGAGTGGGCTATAGAGGTGGGCATGGCTCAGGCGCGCCGGCCCATTAACAAATGGGTCGTACCAGGCATAGCACATTAAAAAAAAATTTAATTTGGCATGGTCCATCAGGGCCGTATCCAGCATGATCCAACTGGGCTGTGCTGGGAGCCATGCCATGGCACGGCCGCGCTGATGCCTAGGCACTAGTGCGCGTTGGTGCCTAGGCATTAGGCACCACGTGCCTAGGCACATATGGTGCCTAGGCACCATCTATTACTTAGACACGGCCTAGGCACTAGCAGGTGCCTAGGCACCAGCTGGGCAATTTCATCCGTTAAAAATGGCTATATCAGTTTTTAACGGCTATATAGCCGTTAAAAGCTGTTGGGAGGGGTTTAGACCATTTTACCCCTCCCAACAGTCATATAACGGCTATATCAAAGGATAGTTTTGAAAAAAAAATTAGAAATTCTATAAATAGATGAACTCTCCCTCTATTACTACTATTTCTCTCTTCCAGCAAGTGCTCTAGTAGATTAGCAATTTAATTTTTAGTTTGCAAGTGTTCTTACAAGTGGCAAGTGCTCAAGCAAGTAGTAAGTGCTACAAGGTCAATTCTTGTTGAGAGGCGAGAGCGCAAGAGGAAGCTCACAAATCTCGGCTCCACGCCTCCACCTTTGATCTTTTCTCAATTCCTTTTTGTGGGTTAGTTTTTATTTTTTTATATTTATTAATTAAAAATTTTAGATATGACATCTTTTAACGAAAGTAATTTTAACATGCATGCTTTTTCTGAGTGGTGAGGAAACTAATCCCCATGGACCCCAACCCCAATCCCAACTCTAAGTTCCATCTAGAGCTAGTGTCAGTGAGTGTCAAACCTCTTCTCGTAAGAGTACTAGTAATGTTTGGATTGATTTTGATAGAATTATGGTTGATGGAGTCTATAAAGCAAAATGTAAAAAATGTGCAAAACTTTACAGTTGTTCTTGTACTGGGGGAACAGGGCATCTAAGAAGACATCAAGAGAGTCATAGGATGCATGATTCCAGTCATCAAGGACTTCTTAATATACAACAGGGATCACTTGCAGGCAATTTTGCATATAACCATGAAAATTAAAGAAAATTACTGGTAAGATGGATAGTTCAAGATGAATTACCTTTTAGTTTATCTGAATCTTATAATTTTGAAAGATATGTTCAATTAGGCCTACAACCTGCTTATAAAAGAACTAGTAGTCGTACCTTTAGAAGAGTGGCTATGATAAATTTTTTAGCAATGAAACAAAGTTTAACGGAAAGCCTCTCAAATTTAAATGCTAGAATTTCTTTAACTTCTGATATTTGGTCGGGCATCTATAGGTAGTAATTGTTTTATTACTGTTACTGCTCATTATATTGATAATGATTGGCAATTAAATAAATGAATTATAGCTTTTCGTGCTTTTGATTTTTCGCATTCAGGACAACAAATTTTAAATATTATTTATCAAATCGCATGCTCATATAATATTAATAATAAAATAATGTCAATTACTTTTGATAATGCATCTAATAATAATTCTATTGTTGCATTATTAAACGACTCTTTGCATCCCATTTTAGATGGACAATTATTTCATATTAGATGTGCATGTCATATATTAAATCTTTCTGCTCAATCTGGCATGAACATAATTCAAGAGGTTATTTTAAAAATTAGAAATGCAGTTTCTTTTCTTCATGCTTCAAGGTCAAGATTTCAAGAATTTAAACAATTATGTGTAGGTCATGGTAAACGTTTTAAAAAATTTAAACTTGATGTAATAACTCGTTGGAATAGTACCTATGCCATGATCCATATAAGAACTTATTAAGTGCTTATATTAATGAGCGTAGATTAGGATTTACATTGACTGAAGCTGATTGGAATCAAGGTAAAATTTTAGAAGATTTTTTGGTTATTTTTATGATGCTACAAATGTTCTTTCAGGTATTTATTATCCAACTTCTTGTTCATTTTTACAAAAGCATATGTAATTAGTGAAAATTTAAAGAATATAGATATCATAAAGTTTTAATGCCTATTATACATAATATGGAAACTAAATGGAATGAATATTGGAATAGGATATGTCCATTGCATAACATAGCTGCTGTTTTTGATCCTAGAGTTAAATTAAATGGTGTAATTTTTTTAATTGATCAATATTGTGAAAACATGAATCAAAATCCTGAACCTGCTAAAGATGAGGTAACACAACTTCTTAATGATATTTATTATTTATATTATAATAAAATTTATGGATCTAGAATACCTGCTCAAAGCTCTGCTTCTTCTTCTAGATCTCATTCGTCATCTATTTTTTCATTCATTAGAAGACACGCACATACTTCTTCATCTTCTTCATCTTTAAGTAATGAATTTTGGAATTTTATTTACAAAACAATCTTCATTCTGAATATGATGAAGATCAAATAGAAAGTCTAGATGTATTAGCTTGGTGGAAGAGTGTTAAAAATCAATATCCTGTTATGTCTACCATTGCACGAGATATTTTAGCTGTGCCGATGTTATCCTGTTATGTCTGCCATTGCATGAGATATTTTAGCTGTGCCGATGTCCACAGTAGCTTTGGAATTCGCTTTCAGTGCAGGTCGACGTATTTTAGACGAAAAGAGAAGTAGGATGATTGATGAGATAGTTGAGATGCTTATCTGCTTCAAAGACTGGTTGGATGCTGAGGCGATGCTTCAAGATAAAGGTGGACATGACTTAACCAGCGAAGATGACGATGACACAAATACTACTGATGACTAATGAGTGATGAGTGAGTTATTTCTACTTTTATAATTGTATATTTTTTTTTTTAAATTGTTAAAAACTTAAAATAAGTCATCTTTATTTTATTTTTTCTATTTTTTTCTCCTTGCTTATTGTATTATGTTCTGGAGGTCAGGCCTAGCCCCCCTCCCTTCTGTACCATTTTGATTTTAAATTAATAAACTGGTAGGGGTCTATGCCAAACCCCCCACCTATAAGGTGGCTTTATATTAATAAATTTTTTTTATTCCTAATAATTTTTTAATTTATCAAAAAAATATTTTTTTTACAAATTTTTTTTATTTGAGCCGTGCACGGGCCAGGCCCTAGGTGGGTTGTGCCTGGCACGGCCCAGGCCCACCTGTGCCGTGCCAGGCACGACCCACATGGGGCAGCACGATCAGGCCCAACTGGGCCAGCACACTGGGCTGTGCCAGGCATGGCCCAGGTGCATCGTGCCGGCACGGTACGATGGGCCACCCCAGGCCCGTCATGGGCCGTCCCAGGCCCATCATGGGCCGTGCCGTGCTGGGCCAACAGAAAAAATTTTCCGCACCCGGCACGGCATGGTTCATGGAGCCGTGCCGGCACGGCCTGGTACTGTAGCAGTATGGGCATGAATCGTGCGGCACGGTGTAACCCCCCATAAATTATCATGGGGGAACGTAACTCTTAGTAATTACTTTTGGGGACACCTGGCATCCCGGGGAAAACCTTCTTGACGTTTAAACTTTTGACATGACATTTAGGCCCTGACTTGACGATTGAATGCCCGATCTCTTTCCCTGACTTGACGATTGAATGCCCTAGTCGTCGCGCGTCTTTTGAATGCCCGATCTCTTTACCTGACCAAAGCGTTGCACTGGGGGATTATTTATATAATGGAGGGGACTCCCTCCATCATCCTGGCATCAGTCTCCATCAGGTAATCCCGGATCCAGAGAGAGAAAGAGAGAGAGATAGTCGGAAGAGAGAGAGAAAGGGAGAGAGAGAGAGAGAGCGAGCGTGAGAGAGAGAGAGAGAGCCTGAGAGAGAGATAGTCGGTAAGAGAGAGAGAGAGAAAGAGAGCCAGAGAGAGAGAGAGAGACAGCGTGAGAGAGAGAGAGACAGCGGGAGGCAGAGAGAGAGCGAGGGAAACAGTGACGATAAAACCATCGGGCCGATTCCCTTGGTTCAGGCCCGGCGGCGTGCTCGCCGCCGCGCGGGCCTGATACTTGACCGGCACCCCGCCGCCGGGGGAGGCATCCGGCGGGGTGGTGGTGGAGAGAGAGAGAGGGAGGGCCAATTGGCCCTCCTCTCGCACAGTGGCGGAAGCCGAATTCCGCCGGTTGGTTCGGGCCCGGCGGCATGCTCGCTGCCTCACCGGGCCCGAGGTTTGGCCTGTCGCCTCCACCGGCGCCGGGCGTGCGTCCGGTGGAGGTCCGGCCGGCCAAGGTGGCCGGCCGTGCCGCCGGTACAGCTCCGTGCCGTGCGGGTGAGTGGGAGATGCTGAGAGAAATTGAGGGAGAGATAGGGTGTTTGGCGGCCGGCCGCGGCGGCGGCCGGCTCTGGCCCGGCCACTGGCGGCCGGGCCGCCCTCAATTTGGCCGGCGGCGGCCCCGGCCGCCGGCCATGTTCCCGTCCCCTGTTCGGTGAAACAGGGGATCGGGTGGAAGATGATGAACCGGGCCGGCTGGGCCGGCCGGTTCAGGCCTTTTGGGCCGTGCTATGAACCATTTTGAGGTTGGTTTTTGGGCCCCTAACGGGCTGGGATTAGTAAAATATTTATATGGCTAGAATCTGGGTGAATTCTAGTTTCTTGGGATATTTTTACTTCCCCATTTGGGTGTGTATAGAGGGAGATATTCGAGCCCAAGTTGGGCCCGTGAAATAGTCTGGGTAGGGTCTTAAGGGTCATTTTATTAATTAGATTTCAATGAATTAATTATGTACATTGATCCTGTAGGTGCCCAGACATCTGATTAAGTTGGTACATCATTTGGATTTTGCGTAGGAGGTAAGTAAGACTATTATGCAATTTAATTATTTAATTAATAAATTGAGTATATACAGTTTGCATGCATTTTTATAATTAACTGAATTCTCTATGTAGCATGGAACTGTAGGATTTCAAATGAAAATTATATGATTATAATGATTGGTAATATTGTAAGAAATGATTTATTGATGCATATGCCAGAATTGTGATTGCCTCTACGGCATGTTCATATTGAGGTGATTATATGTATCTCCTTGTACTGTGCAAACCACTATGAGATATTGTGAGATACAGATGCATGATGCACATGTGATAAAAATGTTAAATAGATTTATATGTGTCGCCGCGGTTCTCCTTTACTATGGCCCCACACATTGTAGATGTGTTCTGTATGATTTTTATGGCCACACACACTAGAGATGTATTCTGTTATGATATGGCCCCACATATTGTAGACATGTTCTGTATGATTTTTACGGCCTCCCACACTGACGAGTGTGTTCTATTATGGTATGGCCCACATGTCTTACAATATGTTTTGTATGATTTTTATGGCCACATACGTCGTAGAGTGTGTTCTGTTATGGTATGGCCCACACATCGTACAATGTGTTCTGTGGATGTTGATGGCCACACATCTGGAGGATGTGCTCTGATTGAGGTATTGCAGGGCCGTGGGACACATAGAAATCTATAAACAGTGAGTTTGCTAGAGTGCATATTCTGATGCTTATCAATGTTCAATTTATGTTAAGTTGACAAGATGCATATGTTGATGGCATGTTAAATATAATTCAAGTATGATATGATTGTATAATAGGCTTACTTATTGAGTGTAAACTCATTAAACCTTCACAATGTTTTTCAGAGCCTCAGGGTTGATGATGGATATTCAGAGTTGATGGAGCTTTCAATAAATAAAATAAGAACCATTGCATTGGTGTAATCTTATGATGTTTGTGTGTAGGGCTTGTAGTAGCCCAACTTTATTAACATGACTTGATGTAGGGTTTGAAACCCAAAACTTATAACTATCAATTGTATTATGGTTGGTTTTCATTGTAATTGCCAATGTGAATTGTATATCAAGATTTTTAAGACGCCTTGCGTGCCCGGCACGCGGCGGGTTGTCACCCTAGCTCAAAATTTTTGGGTCTGGGGCATGACAGCTTTTGTGGCATCAGAGCTCAGGTTATGACTCTAGGGACACAACATATTGACATGATAACAGGTAGAGAACTTATGACCCTAGGGACACAGACATATTGACATGATAATGCGTAGAGAACATATTTTGATGACATTATAATTGGAGACACCTGACACATTAGTTTATGATGATATTAACCACATCCAATTTATCAGGAAATAGTTATGGCTTGCCGTACTAGGAGCCAACAATATGAGGAGGACTCTCTGGCGGTAATGCTGATCAGCCGGTGGGTTAAGGTACTAGGTATGGCCCCTGCCAACCCAGTAGGAACTGAGCACCAGCGATTTCAGTCTGAGATGCTTCAAGCTCTCTTGGGTATGGCGCAGTCTATGCAGGACATGCAGCATCAGAGTGCGCAGCGAAAGCGTGGTGGGCCCATAACCCACAGGACCCAGGTTATGACCTTAGGGACATATGCATAATGACACTCTAGGCAAAATACTAGGATGATATGGAGACTTATGACTTTCAAGGAATTTCATGATTTATACTTTGGAAGCTTGAAAGATATTAATTGAATTACAAATTTGATAGGGATTAAGAATGAACCATCGCAAGCCAATGATATTATGTGGGCTCCCTGGCTGGTAGCCTTGACCAGTGGGAGGCCTAGGGGCTTCTAGAGGTTTTAGCTCATTAAACTTGTTGGAAATGATTCGTAGCAGTTTCAGACCTTTAAATAATATGGAGATGAAATTTTAATTGGATATGCAATAAAAGATAGATGAATATATGGAATAAACATAGTAGTGGAAAATTTCAATTGATGACTAATATGACTAAGATATCACTATTATGTTCATATTGCAATTGAGTTGATATATGGATTTTGAGGTATTAAATCTGAATTTGAATGTGGATATAAATGAATTTTATTTGTAGAACTTACATTGTTGATATTGTAAGTTAAGATTATGAGCTAATCTGCCGGTTATAGGGATGATTAATATTGATGATATTTTGAGAATGAAATAGTTAATTACATATTTTTGATCTATCACAATTGAGTACTTTCTGAATTTGAATCTGGATGGATAAGTATATATAGTGAATTTTATTAAGAGAACTTTTATTATGGATATTGCATTTGCTAGATATGGAGATGGTTGATATTGATGTTAATAATGTGTTGACTGCGTATTATATCATGATGGACTATTTAGGAAGAATATAAAATTTTAAATTCTGAGACAATTACTGTTTAAGTTTTTGAGAGCAGTAGACTCTATTAATCTTTAGAACTGATTTTGGCTATAAATGATCAAATATTTATGGTAGAAAGTGAAAGATTTTAGCAATAATGAGAATAAGATAAACTCCACTGATAAAGAATTTCATGGGGATTTTCATCTGTTAATAGATTTCTAAATCAAGATATCTATTCATTAATTATCGTGCATACTTATTGTACCTTTCTTCATAGTTCCTAAGTAGATATCTTTTCCAGGATGGATAAATTATCATCATCCATAAGTGGCATAATTATTAAGAAAATAGGAGGGAGATGATTTTATTATCAGTTATGGATTATGGTTAAGGGTACATCTATTATCACTTTCAAGTCATAGAGAGATTACTATAATTTTTAATTATGTCTTTCGGATGGTAAGTGCATTTTCAATCTTTATTGACCTTATAAGTCTTGTATCCATCTGAGCTAGATTAGTGAAGTCACTTTGAGATATTTGAAGGGTTTAAATTAGTTGGTCATGTTATGGCATGAGGCATTGCATTATTTTTGAGAATATTCTGACCTATTTAAGAGAAATTGATTGGTTGTAGTGGTATTATTGATAAATTAATTATACCAGTGATTAATGATGGCACTATTATTCAAAGAAATTAAATTAGTTGATTATGATAATTATGAAAGATATCCTAAATAATTGCATAATGTTCATTGATGTTAGCTTGAAGTATTCAAGAGTGAAACCAAGTATGTTATGATGATTGAAATAAGTGTTGTAATGATTAGTGGCACATTCAACTATTTATGAGTTGAGAGAGCATTGGAAGAAAACTATCTTATATCTAATTTATAAGAATTTAGAACTGTCTTATCGAGGAATTAAAAATACATGATGTGTTACTAACCTTAAGAATGGATGACATAATACATATGATGGATTCTATGATATTTATAATGATTATGTTGTGAGAAGTATATAAAAAAAAAAAATGACAGAAAGAAATACTTCTTAAGGAATTCAATTTTATTTGGTAGAAAGAACAAATTAATTTTGAAAGTTGGACATATCATTTGGGTACTTGGGAATGAAATAAAAGTTTGCTAGTGAGTATCTTTAATAGTACAAAATTTGTGGACATTTAATTTCGAGGATGAAATTTTAGTGAGATGTTAATATTTGTTTTTAGTTTAATGATAAACTGCGTAAATTGAGTCTGAACCCATTTGTCTCACTCTTCTAATTTGATGATGTTTTCATAAGGCTTAGTGAATTAAGCAGTATTTCTGTCCAGCCTTCCACCCTCAAATAGATGGACAATCTGCAGAAACCAATTAGATTTGAGGATATACTGCAAGCCTGTGTGACGGATTTAGAAAGTGCTTGGTATAGCTTCATACCTTAGTGAAATTGCTTATTTAATGATTACCAAGCCAATATTCAAATGGATTCATTTTGTTGTCTATGATATAAGGTGTAATTTTTATCGAGATGAAGTGTGAGAGAGAAAATTTTGATTACTGAGCTGGTGTAGCAACTATGAAAAGTATCGTTAATTAAAGCAATAGAAAAGTTATGTTGATGTCAAAAAGAAAGATTTGAAATTTCAGGTTGAAAATCATTTGGAAGTTTTACTAACTAATGACATGATGATTTGTGTTTAGAGGTGAATTGAGTCCTCAATTTATTGGGCCATTTGAGATTTGATCAAAATAAAGGAGGTGGCTTATAACTTAGCACTACCTTCATTACTCTTTGGGGTATTCAATTGGTTTCATACCTTTATGACTGAGGAGATATATTTTAAACCCTGTTATGTGTTAGAACTTGAACCAATTTAGCTTAAGAAAGAATTGACCTATGATGATCATCTTGTGCACATTGTGGACCGCAAGGATTAAGTTTTGAGATGGTGTAGTATTCCTTATGTCAAAGTTCTAAGGAGAAAATGAAAAAGAAACATCCACAATTATTTGTATCTTATTACAGATCAACGATGTATCGATGACGGTGACTTTTGAATGAAATTTAACTGATTATTAGATAGAAAATGTGGATTTGTATTCCATTGGATGTATATCAAATTTCGAGGATGAAATTTTTATAAGGGAGGGAGAATGTAACCCCCCCATAAATTATCATGGGGGAACGTAACTCTTAGTAATTACTTTTGGGGACACCTGGCATCCCGGGAAAACCTTTTTGACGTTTAGACTTTTGACACCCTGACTTGACGATTGAATGCCCTAGTCGTCGCGTCTTTTGAATGCCCGATCTCTTTACCTGACCAAAGCGTTGCACTGGGGGATTATTTATATGATGGAGGGGGACTCCCTCCATCATCCTGGCATCAGTCTCCATCAGGTAATCCCGGATCCAGAGAGAGAAAGAGAGAGATAGCCAGAAGAGAGAGAGAAAGTGGGGAGAGAGAGAGAGAGTGAGAGAGAGAGAGAGCCTGAGAGAGAGATAGTCGATAAGAGAGAGAGAGAGAAAGAGAGCCAGAGAGAGAGAGACAGCGTGAGAGAGAGAGAGACAGAGGAGGCAGAGAGAGAGCGAGGGAAACAGTGACGATAAAACCATCCGGCCGATTCCCTTGGTTCAGGCCCGGCGGCGTGCTCACCGCCGCGCTGGGCCTGATACTTGACCGGCGACCCCGTCGGCGCTGGGGGAGGCATCCGGCGGGGTGGTGGTGGAGAGAGAGGAGAGGGAGGGCCAATTGGCCCTCCTCTCGCGGTGGCGGTTCGGCTTCCGCCGGTTGGTTCGGGCCCGGCGGCATGCTCGCCGCCTCGCCGGGCCCGAGGTTTGGCCTGTCGCCTCCACCGGCGTCGGGCGTGCATCCGGTGGAGGTCCGGCCGGCCAAGGTGGCCGGCCGTGCCGCCGGCATAGCTCCGTGCCGCACGGGTGAGTGGAGATGCTGAGAGAAATTGAGGGAGAGATAGGGTGTTTGGCGGCCGGCCGCGGCGGCGGCCGGCTCTGGCCCGGCCGCGCCATGTTCCCATCCCCTGTTCGGTGAAACAGGGGATCGGGTGGAAGATGATGAACCGAGCCGGCTGGGCCGGCCGGTTCAGGCCTTTTGGGCGTGCTGTGAACCATTTTGGGGTTGGTTTTTGGGCCTCGTAACGGGCTGGGATTAGTAAAATATTTATATGGCTAGAATCTGGGTGAATTCTAGTTTTTGGGATATTTTTACTTCCCCATTTGGGTGTGTATAGAGGGAGATATTCGAGCCCGAAGTTGGGCCCGTGAACTAGTCTGGGTAGGGTCTTAAGGGTCATTTTATTAATTAGATTTCAGTGAATTAATTATGTACATTGATCCTGTAGGTGCCCAGACATCTGATTAGTTGGTACATCATTTGGATTTTGCGTAGGAGGTAAGTAAGACTATTATGCAATTTAATTGTTTAATTAATAAATTGAGTATATACAGTTTGCATGCATTTTTATAAATTAACTGAATTCTCTATGTAGCATGGAACTGTGGATTTCAAATGAACAATTATATGATTATAATTATTGGTAATATTGTAAGAAATGATTTATTGATGCATATGCCAGAATTGTGATTGCCTGTATGGCATGTTTATATTGAGGTGATTATATGTATCCCTTGTACTGTGCAAACCACTGTGAGATATTGTGAGATACAGATGCATGATGCACATGTGATGAAAATGTTAAATAGATTTATATGTGTCGCCGCGGTTCTCCTTTACTATGGCCCCACACATTGTAGATGTGTTCTGTATGATTTTTATGGCCACACACACTGGAGATGTATTCTGTTATGATATGGCCCCACATATTGTAGACATGTTCTGTATGATTTTTACGGCCTCCCACACTGACGAGTGTGTTCTGTTATGGTATGGCCCACATGTCTTACAATGTGTTCTGTATGATTTTTATGGCCACATACATCGTAGAGTGTGTTCTGTTATGGTATGGCCCACACATCGTACAATGTGTTCTGTAGATGTTGATGGCCACGCATCTGGAGGATGTGCTCTGATTGAGGTATTGCAGGGCCGTGGGACACATAGGAAATCTATAAACAGTGAGTTTGCTAGAGTGCATATTCTGATGCTTATCAATGTTCAATTTATGTTAAGTTGACAAGATGCATATGTTGATGGCATGTTAAATATAATTCAAGTATGATATGATTGTATAATAGGCTTACTTATTGAGTGTAAACTCATTAAACCTTCACAATGTTTTTCAGAGCCTCAGGGTTGATGATGGATATTCGGAGTTGATGGAGCTTTCAATAAATAAAATAAGAACCATTGCATTGGTGTAATCCTATGATGTTTGTGTGTAGGGCTTGTTGTAGCCCAACTTTATTAGCATGACTTGATTGTAGGGTTTGAAACCCAAAACTTATAACTATCATTGTATTATGGTTGGTTTTCATTGTAATTGCCAATGTGAATTGTATATCAAGATTTTTAAGACGCCTTGCGTGCCAGGCACGCGGCGGGTTGTCACCCTAGCTCAAAATTTTTGGGTCTGGGGCGTGACACACGGCGCGGTTCTGTAGCAGTATGGGGCCTTGCCAGGTGGACCTAGGCCGTGACGTGCCATGGGCGGCATGGCCCAGTGCCTACCGCTAGTGGGCGAGGGCCAGGATAAGCGCGGTGCTGATGGGAAAGGCCAAGACGAGCCAGAGCCCAAACATCGTGGGCGTCCACCAAAGAATAAACGCGTTGTAATCGATAAATCTTCAGTGGGCTCAGGAACAGGGGCGAGGGCCAAGATGAGCCCGCGCCCGCTGAAGAAGCCCGCAAGGATGGCCCTGCTTCCGTTCCCAAGCGCCGAGGACGACCTCCGAAAGTCGCTAGAGGCCCACAGAATTAGCCTGCTATAGTAATTTTGATTTCGAAAGAGATCAAAAGACTCGCTACATCGGATGATGCGGCAAACGCACATAGATTATGCACACATATTAATGCATATACGATAAGATTTATTGTCGGTGCTGCAAGATTTTTCCTTCTTATCTAACTGTTGTTTGTTAGTTGTTTTCTACTTTTCTTCGCCACCATGAGATCAGCCGCAGTAAATGCAATTTTTTTTTGTTCTGACAGAGGATTGAATTGTTTTACATTTTATTATTTTCTGTTTATTAGGGTAACTGAGTGTATAAGAGAAAGGGTTGTTTGGATGGGTTCCATTGGCATTATTGTCGTTGGCCGCCTTCCAAAAATGAGTTGTGATTTTTGCCTTAACACCTTGCTTAATGACTTTTTTTGGGACCTGACAATATGTCCGGAGTTTTGAATTAAAACAAGAATGACGAAAAATGTTTCAATTGTACTGAGCTTGACTCCTGGAGCACTAAGCTTCTTAAATTCAAAGAAGGTGAAAACCGTGCTTGGATCAAGACATGTTAAACACAGCGATCTATCCTCAAAATATAATGATCCGATTCGATCCGAACCTTCTACTACAAGCACGATTGCGTAGAGGTGTAACCAAACAACTTCTTTATATGCTAAAAAAATTTTAATAATAATAATATAATATAATAATAAAAAAGAGAATTCTTTTTGAGCAAGGCTTCTTCAAAATTTTTTAAATTCTAAATTCTTAAGCTTATTTATAGGAGTTCAGTCCATAATGGCGCCTCATAGCCATTATCTTCAAATCACTTCAGAATAATTAAAATTTAAATTTTTTAGAGATTCTTCACGCGTACCATTTGGCCATGCAAACGTTCATGGAACGTTCATGGAATGCTCGTATGTGACGCAAGTGCGCCGCCACTCATGGGAACGCTCGTTCCTTTCATTTCCTTTTTTTAATTTAAATTTTGTTTTCTTTCTTTTTTTTAACGTAAAAAAGGTCAACAAATTATTTTTGATATTACTAATTTCAATTAGGAAAAGCTTGCTTGATTCGATATGGTGTGTCAGAAGATGAGATCGAAAAAAATTATCTTAAGAAAAACTCCAACCCTATGAACAGTGCCAATTCACCCATGCCATGTCATGTCAGCTAACCGGTAGGATGATGCGTCGTGCGTTGCAGTCCATAACATTGCTTTTCTAATTAAATCTCTGAAAAGGTTTTGCTTGTCAACTTCATTAGAATTTTGGAGGCCAGTTATAAAGCATAGAGAAATGGAGAGAGACACATCAACAAACCATGCTTCATTAGAATTTTGGAGGCCAGTTATAAAAGATACCACCAACCTCCTCATAGCTTATGCTGCATTGCTACGCCGTGCACGTGTACGCTCTCAATTACATAAATGGAAGCACCTCCCATCCCATGTCCCATTTGGAGGGGATCGAGCCAACGGTTGGCGGCTTTAAAAGAGGCCACTGTGGCTTCTCCCCACTTCTAATGGAACAATGATCACGCCAAAGAGTTTCTTGGGACCATGACCATCGCTTTCCCCACCAACAACACTAACGGTTGATTAATGAACACTAAGGCATACACTTGGGACGTTAAGGTGAAGCCTCATGTCTTTCCCTAAGTTTTTGCAACGATATGATGCTTGCCTCTCAATGTTTTTCTCCTTTGTTTTTGGCTCACGAACCGTTGACTCGGAAATTTGCAACTCTCTAGAAAAGGCCGGATCGTTCTTCATTATTAAACTCTTTAGTGATATTTGTCAGGATTATTTTGGTTCTCATTACTTCATTTGAATCTCGATAGAGGAAGACAGCTTCATCTAGTCATTGTATTATCTCGCTTGCTCCTTTTTCTCAGTTGTTATATAGCTGAAGCTGGAGCAAAGCCAAATATTCTATGCTATGACAGCCTATTAATTCCCAGTGTTTGTCAGGCTTCATTTCTGCTGGTTACAACCGGAGACTGTCCCGCTTCGGAGTATGAATTATTCCAGCCACCAGTAACTGCAATAAGGACATGAAGCTCTTCCATCATTGTAAGCATCATATTACAACCTATGCAAGCAAAACCAAAAAATTTAAAATGTTTGGCAGCCAGTACATAAGATCATGCAAACTGTTGGAGCATTTCACCATCATAAAGCATCATGTTTAATCTGTCGAAGAAGAAATCATATCTTGGGGATAGGATGGGGCCATGAGCAATAATCACATAATTACCATGATATCATCATAAAAAAAATCCCTGTTGAGTTAGCATTGTAAGTAATGGCATCAATGACATTCGTAGGCCCTGTGGTTTTCTACCTCAACTAACGCCAGCCAACCACTCTTCCACAAATACAAGAGACAGAAATTGAACACTTGAAACAAGATAACATTCGTGCAAGTAGATAAAGGGATACAATCTCCTGAAATCCAGATAACCCACCAACTTGTTCAAGGTCAATTTGCTTTGCAGTAAGGAACATGTTGGCACTTCTGATACAAAATGGCTACTACTTCTAATACCTTAGCAAGATAGGCTTTTCCATGGTCTGAAATGGCACCATTATCTTCTCGATCAGTCTCTTTCATTGTACAATACCGGCAGAAATTGAGGGGCTAGATGATTGTTCTATAATGTTTGCCAGGAAATAGTAAAATAAGTAGCGATCAATACCTTGTCAATGATACCATATTCAACTGCTTCACTAGGACTGAAATATTTTGGGCATCTGATATCTTTCTCAATCTGCCGAGGAGGTTTCCCTATATACCACGAGTAGAGAAACACCTGATAGAATACACGAGTCAAATGCAATGACTAGATTGAGATGCACTAACTTTTTTTAAGGATGTTATAAGAAGCAGTTCAATTTGGTAGACTCTCTCTGCTTTCATGGCCTGAGGTTTACTGATCAAGTTTACTGATGCTTCTGAACTATCTAGGCGGATGATAATTGTCCAAGGATCTCTACTACTACAAGAATTAAAATATATGACCTCATTCAGACCAGGGTCATTCCTAGAAAGCTAATCAAGTCATTTGTTTAGAAAATTTCGCATCTACAAAGTCTAATTGTGATTACCTGAAAGCTGCTACATTTACTCAAAAAGGAAGGGGGAAAAAATATAGAGCTAACCATATTGTGTAGGTCTTATGTGATAAACGGATTCATGATGCTATAATGAAGTCATTCTACAGTACTGCTGCAAGAAGTTGGAAGATAGGATAAAAAGATAAAGATATCATCTCCTCCAACTCAATCCCTGGCTGGCAAGCAGATTGTTGTACTGTAATATTATATATAACCTTCCCTTGTCTTGCGTGGATGTTCATCCCCCTCGCACTGGCAAGTGTTCGTATTTGTATTCCAGAAGGAAAAAAAATATTCAGCACCAAGATAAATCACAACCAACCCAGTCACCCATTGATTTTATCTTTTCTCCAGTGTAACCAGTTCACCAATCTGAGTTAGGAGGGAGGGCAATGGGAAAGACTAACTGGTTATCATAAATATTAGTCAAAATTCTTTTCAATGAAAATGCTACGTATGTTTCATATAAACTTAAGCACAAAATTTTGAAGTTCTAACATAAGCAACTGCAACAGTACACACATCAAAATAACAAAATGCAGTCAAATTTACCAATTGCCTTCACATTATTCAATGCTATTCTTCCTAGATCAGTATCTGTTGCTTGCCCATGATACCTAGCAGCAGGCTCCACATTGAAAACAGGATATTGTTGTCATGTTAAAATCTCAAAGAACATATTTAATATCTTAACAGGAAAAAGATTAGATGTATTTTCTACCACCGCTACCAGCAAGGAATGAGACCTATGCTTCAAAAGCAAATTAAAAGGCTTAAATTACTGATGAAGACTAAAAGTGGAGTTATACTTGCTTAATCATTATTGTAGATGATGGTAAAGCAGCACGGTTCCCTCTCGCACCAGCAGCCAAAAGTAAAGCAGCTTCTCCCCAAGCATTGCCAACACAAAGTGTGAAAACAGGTGGTTTAACATATCTATTCAGCATAACAAAGCAAATCCCACGTGAGATTCAAAGTTCATAGTGATGAGAAACAATCAACTTTCAGAGAGTTAACAGGGACTTCCAGCATAGACTCGGGTATTTTGAGCGGGTGGCTTGCCAGCCTGGTACTAGAATCATACATAGCATGCCGCGTTGTTTGATTGCAATCATGGCACACACTGACATGATATATATACCATGCTTTATCATGCATGCCAACCGGCACGTCTTTCCATGACTCCTAGTGTAGCTGGAAAATAATGGCATGGAAACCTAGTGGAATTGCAAATGAACAACTGAAAACCATGCCCCAGAAATTCTAGGTCGTGAAGCTAGTTGGCGCTGGTCCAACAGGTCATGCAATGCATGCAAATGCAAAGCATATAAGTACAGTCATGTTGGGCTTTGGGCTGTGGGCTTTCTGGAAGAGTGACATGTCATATTGTTTTATAGATCCTTAAATGTCATATATCACATCCAGGAAACATTGCTTAGAGCAACACTACAAGTTTTATGCACCAAAAACCATGAAGGTATGATATAAGCTTGCATGTAATAAACAATCACTATAAGAAAATAATGAAATAGCGACGCAATTTTAGCGACGCAAAGATGCGTCGCTAAAATGCGACTACATTGCGATGCCTCCGCGTCAAAAAAACATTGCGACGCAAATAGCGACGCATTAGCGACTCAATAAACCATAAAATTAAAAAAAAAATTTAAATTTAGCGATGCAAAAATGCATCGCAATATTTATAAAATGTGTTTTTTAAAATATTATTAAAGGAATAAAATATTGCGACGCAGCTAAGTGCATCGCAATGTTTTTAAAAAAATTAATTATGTTAAATAGCGACATTAGCGACGCAATAAACATAAAATGAGAAAAAATATATTTAATATAGCGACGCAAATATTATTGATAAAAATATTGCGACGCAACTCAGTGCGTCGCAATATATTTGAAAAACATAATAATTTTAAATAGCGACGCATTACGACGCAATAGACAGAAAATTGTAAAAATTAATTTTAATTTAGTGACACACTAATTGCATTGCAATTATTTTAAATGAAATTAATTTTTATAAATATTAATATGAAAAAAAATATTGCGACGCAAAACAGTGCGTCGCAATGTTTTTAAAAACTTAATTATTTTAAATAGCGACACAATAAACCAAAAAATATAAAAATTATTTTTAAATTTAGTGATGCAATAATTGCATCCCAATTAATTTAAATAAAATTTATTTTAAGAAAATAGTATTATGAAATAAAAATATTGCGATGCAATCCAGTGCATCATAATGTTTTGTTAAAAATAAATATGTTAATTAGCGACGTAATAGCGATGCAATAAAAAGTAAAGTAATAAAAAAAAAATTTATTTAACGATGCAAATTAATGCATCGTAATATTTTAAAAGAAATTCATAATGCCAATTAGCGAGGCATTAGCGACGCAATAAATTTGAAAATATAATAAAAAATTAATAATGTTCGAGATCGATCATCGTCGACCGTGATCGATTATGGCTTCGATCGATCGCAACCGTCGGGTCGTCACCGATCCGATCGATTGCGACAGTCCGAGATCGGTAGTCGCCGACCGGATCGATCATGGCTTCGATCGATCGCAACCCTCGATCGTCACCGATCCGATCGATCACGACGGTCCGAGATCGGTCGTCGCCGATCAGGATCGATCATGGCTTGGATCGATCGCAACCATCGGATCATCGCTGACCGGGATCGATCATGGCTTCGATCGATCGCAACCATCGGATCGTCGCTGATCCGATCGATCGCCACGGTCTAAGATAGGTCGTCGCCGATCAGGATCGATCATGGCTTGGATCGATCGCAACCATCGGATCATCGCCGACCAGGATCGATCATGGCTTGGATCGATCGCAACCGTCAGATCATCGCCGACCGGGATCGATCATGGCTTCAATCGATCGCAACCGTCGGATCATCGCCGATCCGATCGATCGCCACAGTCCGAGAGAGGTCGTCGCGACCGGGATCGATCATGGCTTGGATCGATCTTAACCATCGGATCGTCGCCGATCGGATCGATCATGGCTTGGATCGATTGCAACCGTCGGATCATCGCTGACCGGGATTGATCATGGCTTCGATCGATCGCAATCGTCGGATCGTCGCCGATCCGATCGATCGCCATGGTCCGAGATAGGTCGTCGCCGACCGAGATCGATCATGGCTTGGATCGATCGCAATCATCGGATCGTGGCCGACCGGGATCGATCATGGCTTGGATCGATGGCAACCGTCGGATTATCGCCGACCGGGATCGGTCATGGCTTCGATCGATCGCAACCGTCAGATCATCGCCGACCGGGATCGATCATGGCTTGGATCAATCGTAACCGTCGGATCGTCGCCGATCCGATCGATCGCCACGGTCTGAGATAGGTCATCGCCGACCGGGATCGATCATGGCTTGGATCGATCGCAACCGTCGGATCGTCGCCGACCAGGATAGATCATGGCTTGGATCGATCGCAACCATCAGATCATCGCCGACCGGGATCGGTCATGGCTTCGATCGATCGCAACCGTCGGATCATCGCCGACCGGGATCGATCATGGCTTCGATCGATCGTAATCGTCGATCGCGATCCGATCGATCGCCATGGTCCGAGATAGGTCATCGCCGACCGGGATCGATCATGGCTTGGATCGATCGCAACCGTCGGATCGTCGCCGACCAGGAT
>UESW01005110.1:0-56916 GCA_900491605.1 Calamus simplicifolius
TGAAGAATGAGATCGAGAGGCTGATTCGGCGGGGACGGTTGGACCAGTTCAGAAGGGCACCCGAGCCACAACAACAAGGAGGTGACGCCAGCCCGAGCTCCCACAACTCCTCCTCCACCAAATCCGCCGTGGTTGGCCGTATCAACATGATTGAGGAGGCCGGCGGATCGAGCTCCAGGGGCAACGGTGATGGCCGGTGCCAAAGAAGGCACGCACGGGCGAACTTCCTTTTCTGATGATGATCTTCTTGGGATACAGCTTCCCCACGATGACGCACTTGTTGTATCCCTTAACTTGAACAATTATGATGTAAGCCGAATCCTCGTCGATAGTGGAAGTTCGGTAAACGTTTTGTACCTCGGTGTGTTTGCCAGGATGAAATTGCTCATGGAAAACCTTCGAGCCGTGGATTCCACCCTGATGGGATTCACCGGCGACGTCATCGTCCCAGAAGGAATCGTCACCCTGACGGTCCGCGCGGGAACCTGGCCCCTTGTGCCATTGTTCAGACGATTTCTGGTAACCGACCTCAGGTCCCCATATAACGCCATATTCGGCAGGCCGGGTCTAATGTCCCTCAAGGCAGTAGTCTCCATCCCGCATCTATCTATGAAGTTCCCACCGAGCAAGGAGTTGGAGTGGTTCGGGGAAGTCAGGCCATGGCTCGGCAATGTTTCGTCACGAGCCTTCAGTCCAGAATGCCCGAAGTTGACGGGCTAGACGCTCGTGAGGACTTCGCCGAACAAGGGGAGAACCGGCGGAAGAACTGGAAGAAGTACCGCTGGACGAAGCTCGGCCCGACCGAACCATAAGGATCGGGTCGCTACTCGAAGGAGAGCCTCGTCGCAGCTGATCAGATTCCTCCAAAGCAATGCGGACATCTTCGCCTGGACCGCCTCCGACATGCCAGGGATTAACCCCGAGGTCCTCGTCCATCGCCTCAATGTGGACGAGATGCACAGGCCTGTTAAGCAGAAGAAGAGAAGCTTCGCCCCAGAAGCGGAAAAAGCCATTGAAGAGGAGGTCGACAAACTCATCAAAGCCAATTTTGTCCGAGAGGTAAATTACCCAAGTTGGTTGTCAAATGTCGTCATGGTGAAAAAGTCGAACGGCAAATGGAGGATCTGCATCGACTTCACCGACCTCAACAAGGCATGCCCAAAGGATAGCTTCCCCCTCCCTCGGATCGACCAGCTCGTGGACGCCACCTCAGGCCACCAATGCTGTCATTCATGGATGCCTATTCGGGCTACAATCAGATCCGGATGGCCCCCGAAGATGAAGAAAAGACCGCCTTCATAACCGACCGAGGTACCTACTGTTACCGAGTTATGCCTTTCGGTCTTAAAAATGCAGGAGCGACCTACCAGCGGCTGGTCAACAAGGTGTTCAAGGAGCAAATCGGCCGGAACATGGAGGTGTACGTGGATGATATGCTGGTCAAAAGCAAGGAAGCGCTGCGGCATGTTGAGGACCTCGCGGAGAGCTTTGCACACTGCGCAAATATGGGATGAAGCTCAACCCAACCAAGTGCGCCTTCGGCGTCAATTCCGGGAAATTCCTCGGCTTCATGGTCTCCCAGCGAGGTATCGAGGCTAACCCCCAGAAGATTCAAGCTCTCCAACAAATGGCGCCCCCAGCATCTATTAAAGAGGTCCAGCGCCTAACCGGGAGGATAGCGGCCCTTAACCGCTTCGTGGCTCGGTCGGCCGAGAGATGCCTCCCCTTCTTCAAAACTCTCCGATCGGCCAAAAATTTCCAGTGGACTCCTGAGTGCCAGAAATCATTTCAAGATCTCAAGAAGTACCTCGGCTCGCCTCCGCTTCTCAGCAGTCCGACCCCAGGAGAGACCCTATTCTGTACCTGGCTGTTTCGGAAGGCGCAGTTTGCTCGGTGCTAGTCAAAGAAGAAAGCAAAATCCAGAGGCCGATCTACTATGTGAGCAGGCTGCTCCGCGATGCGGAGACGAGGTACAGCAGGATTGAAAAGATGGTGCTGGCTTTGATCACCTCAGTCCGGAAGCTACGCCTTATTTTCAAGCACATTCAGTGACGGTCCTGACCTGACCAACCCATCAAGGCGGTGGTCCACCGTCCAGAAACATCGGGGAGGATGACCAAATGGGCCGTCGAACTAAGCGAGCATGACATACATTTTCACCTCGCCCGGCCATCAAAGCCCAAGTGCTGGCCGATTTCCTCCTCGAGTGTACCATCCCGGAGGACGGCTCTACCCCAGATCCCGAAGACCAAAGCCTGGAGCCCGGTGGCTCCTCACGTCGATGGGTCGTCCAATGCCCATCACTCCGGTGCGGGTCTAGTTCTCACCAGCCCTGAGGGGATGATCTTCGAATATGGCGTCCGATTCTCCTTCCCGGCTTCCAACAACGAAGCCGAGTACGAAGCCCTGTTAGCCGGTCTCCGGATCGCCCGCAACCTGAAGGTGGAAAAGCTTAACGCCTTCACCGACTCTCAGCTGGTGGCCGGCCATGTTCGGGGAGAGTTTGAAGCCCGGGAAGCCAACATGATCCGATATCTCCAGAGGTGCGTAACTACTTCCCCATTTTTCGAGTTTGAAATTATTCAATTCCTAGATCTGAAAACGCCCGTGCCGACCTACTCTCCCGATTGGCAACCGCGGAGACGATGGATGCCGAGCAAAATTCCATCTGGAGACTCTGGAAAAGCCGAGCATCATGGAAGCCGACCGGGTGATGCAAGTCGAGGCCGAACCATCCTGGTTCGACCCTATCCTCAAATATCTCAAAGAAGGGTCGCTCCCATCCGACCGAAGAGAGGCCAGGAAATTGAAGCTGCAGGCCACCCACTACGTATTGATTGACAACCAACTTTACAAGCGGTCTTTTTCCATGCCGCTGCTCAGATGCCTCCGCCCATCCGAGGCGAACTATGCTCTACGAGAGGTACATGAAGGGATTTGCGGCAACCATCTGGGAAGCCGGTCCCTATGCCACAAGGTGCTGCGACAAGGCTATTACTGGCCGACCATGCAGAAAGATGCGGACGACCTAGTCCGAGCCTGCGACCCCTGCCAGAGACATTCAAGCATCCAAAGGCTCCCTTCCGCCGAGCTAGTTTCTATATCCTCCGCTGGCCCTTTGCCAAGTGGGGGATGGACATCCTCGGCCCATTCCCGCTTGCAACGGGACAGCGGAAATTC
The DNA here is from genome assembly GCA_900491605.1 of Calamus simplicifolius. Classification (NCBI taxonomy): domain Eukaryota; kingdom Viridiplantae; phylum Streptophyta; class Magnoliopsida; order Arecales; family Arecaceae; genus Calamus; species Calamus simplicifolius. The sequence goes on from UESW01005110.1 coordinate 3,181, forward strand.
CTATTGTCGCCATCGACTACTTCACCAAATGGGTCGAGGCGGAAGCGGTCGCACAAATTACCGAAGCACGGGCCAGAGACTTTGTATGGAGGTCCATCATCTGCCGATTCGGCCTCCCCCACACTATAATCACCGATAACGGCAAGCAGTTCGACAACTCCAAGTTCCGCCAGTTCTGCGAGGAGCACGGAATTCGTCACCACCTTACTTCGGTCGGGCACCCACAAGCCAACGGAGCGGCCGAAGTGACCAACAGGACCCTCCTCCAGGAATCAAAGCTCGCCTCTCTAGAGCCCAAGGCAGGTGGGCGGATGAGCTGCACCATGTCTTATGGGCCTACCGCACCACCCCGAGGATCCCGACGGGCGAAACCCCATTCCGAATGGCTTTCGGTACGGAGGCCGTTATCCCTGTGGAATAGGCCTCCCATCATTGCGGGTGGAGAGTTACTCAGAGGAAGCCAGCAACGAGCAGCTCCGCACCAACCTCGACCTAGTGGAGGAGGTCAGAGAGAAGCCCGGATCAGACGGCTGCTTATCAACAAGGGTGGCCCGCTACCATGCCTCCAGGGTCAAGGAAAAGCCTTCCTGCCTGGCGACCTTGTCCTCCGAAAGCTTCTGTTTCCAAACCGCTGGAGCAAGGAAAGCTGGCGCCAAACTGGGAGGCCCGTACCAAGGTAGCGGAGATCATTGGACCGGGAACCTACAAGCTGCAGGATCTGGATGGGAAGTCCATCCCCCGGACGTGGAACTCGGACAACCTCCGTAAATATTATCAATAGGGTATGTCCTCTATGAATTCATCTTCACATCCCACTAACTCCTGTTATCTGTTTTCAAAATGTCGCGTGAATCATTATGCACTGCATTGCTATAAATTGCAAAAGAAACAGATGCTGCTTACCAATCCTCGGCACACCGAGCCAGGTATCTCCGAACCTCGGCTGGGCCGAGCAACAAATCTCCGAACCTTGGCAGGGCCAAGTAAAATATCTCCGAACCTCGGCCGGGCCGAGCAACAAATCTCCGAACCTTGGCAGGGCCAAGTAAAAATTCTCCGAACCTCGGCCGGCCGAGCAACAAATCTCCGAACCTTGGCAGGGCCAAGTAAAAATTCTCCGAACCTGGGCCGAGCAACAAAATCTCCGAACCTTGGCAGGGCCAAGTAAAATATTCTTCGAACCTCGGCCGGGCCGAGCAACAAATCTCCGAACCTTGGCAGGGCCAAGTAAAATATTCTCCGAACCTCGGCCGAGCCGAGCAACAAATCTCCAAACCTTGGCAGGGCCAAGGAACCTGGCCGAGCAACAAATCTCCGAACCTTGGCAGGGCCAAGTAAAATATTCTCCGAACCTCGGCCGGGCCAAGCAACAAATCTCGAACCTTGGCAGGGCCAAGTAAAATATTCTTCGAACCTCGGCCGGGCCGAGCAACAAAATCTCCGAACCTTGGCAGGGCCAAGTAAAATATTCTTCGAACCTCGGCCGGGCCGAGCAACAAGATCTTCGAACCTTGGCAGGGCCAAGTAAAAATATTCTCCGAACCTCGGTCGGGCCGAGCAACAAAATCTCCGAACCTTGGCAGGGCCAAGTAAAATATTCTCCGAACCTCGGCCGGGCCAAGCAACAAAATCTCCGAACCTTGGCAGGGCCAAGTAAAATTCTTCGAACCTCGGCCGGGCCGAGCAAAAGATCTCCGAACCTTGGCAGGGCCAAGTAAAATACTCTCCGAACCTCGGCTGGGCCGAGCAACAAATCTCCGAACCTTGGCAGGGCCAAGTAAAATATTCTCTGAACCTCGGCCGAGCCGAGCACAAGATCTCCGAACCTTGGCAGGGCCAAGTAAAATACTCTCCGAACCTCGGCTGGGCCGAGCAACAAAATCTCCGAACCTTGGCAGGGCCAAGTAAAATATTCTCCGAACCTCGGCCGGGCCGAGCAACGAATCCTCCGAGCCATGGTAGGGCCAGGTAAAATCATTCGGACTAAAATCCCAGAAAAAACCGAAGTACACAGGCCCCGACTAAAGCCGGGCAGCCTCCAAATAGTCCCCGAAGGACTTCGTCCGATTTGAAAACGAGCGCGTTAAGCAAAAACCGTCGACGCACAAAAAGAAGCCATCATTGGCAAACCCCTTTTAGAGGCCATTGAGCCCCGCATAATTGGCCAGAGGCCCCAAGCAGAGCTAGGAGATCCCCCTCTGCTACTGAAAACCTTTGGGTAACGCCCCTATAACCCGTCGTTCAAAGCGTCTATATCAACGCACAAAAACGATGAGGCCACGCCAACACCCTAAATTCATCACACGGATCAAGGCCATAAATTCTTGAAGAAGAGGACTTCCAAAGCAAGATCCATTTTTCATTTAGAAAAAGAGGACTACAAAAGACAGTAAAAAAAAAAAAAACAAAACAAAACAGGAAGAGCGGCCCTAAATCAGAATCCGAAGTCACTCCCGGGGGCTAGCAGTTCCTCCAGGCGCTCCGTCAGGTCGGCCACTTGCCACGAAGGGACGCGATCTCCTCTTTTTGCCGGTCCACCACCCGGCGCTGGGCCTCAGCCTCCCTTGAGCACACATCCATGTACTCTTCGACGACCTTACGAGCTGTTGATTGCTCGCGAGAGTCGACGCCAATCCCAAACCATCGACAGTAATGGAGACACGCCCCTCTCCGAGCGCAGCAGGCTGTCGAGCGAGGAACGCAACTCGCCTGATGATCGCCCTGGATAGGCCATTTTTTTGGAACTTAAACCGAAGGATGGCCGAAACCGATGCCCCTCGGTCATATTTATACTCGCCAGGCAGGTATCTCTATCGGTCACGCCGTAACCACCGACCCATAAGAACTCGCCACGTGTCGCCATTTCAGTGCCTGCGAAATCCGAAGCGTCGCGCCCCATCCTGAGCGAGATCGATAAGCGCGAGCAGTTTGTTCGGGAATTCCCCAAGCAGAACATTTTCCGATCTGTCAGCCCTCGCAATAAATGCATTCGGTGCTTCCCCGAGCCTCTTAATGCTGGTCTCTTCTTCGAGAAACGCGGAAGTCCGGCATTCGGCCAATAACCTATCCCCTCGGGAAGAGTAGCGACACCAATAAAAAAGCGTAATGATATACCGCTCGTTCCGCCCTGGCGCCCCTTACCAAGCGCCGTGTGGGCCTGACGCTGTGGCCCACATTCACAACTGAGTTGCTCCCTTGAGCCCGAATCTCCGAACCTTGGCAGGGCCAAGTCAATTATCTCCGAACCTCGGCTGGGCCGAGTGACTGAATCTCCAAACCTTGGCAGGGCCAAGTCAATTATCTCTGAACCTCGGCTGGGCCGAGTGACTGAATCTCCGAACCTTGGCAGGGCCAAGTCAATTATCTCTGAACCTCGGCTGGGCCGAGTGAATAAATCTCCGAACCTTGGCAGGGCCAAGTCAATTATCTCCAAACCTCGGCTGGGCCAAGCGACTGAATCTCCGAACCTTGGCAGGGCCAAGTCAAATATCTCCGAAACTCGGCTGGCCTGAGTGACAGGTTCCCTAAACCATGAAGGGAAAAAGTACGGATTCCCTGAACTTCGGCCAAAGCCGACCCACGATGAACCGAGCTCTGGTAAAAGCGAAGCACAAAAATATCAGGCTTCTGACCAAAGTAAGGAGCATGTTTCGCCGAATGGTTTCTGAACCGCCACGCACGAACCTCGATTGGTTCGGACGGCGTGGGATCCTCGTCTAAGGACGAGCGGGATGCCTTTGTACCCCACAAACAACAATAACAGCAAACTCGGCAAGAAAAGATAGAGATTGAAAGACAGAATATAACTCTCTTTATTGCCGATCAAGATCAGTTACAAATGCCTCACAGGCGTTACAAGAGCATCAAAATGCATAAAATAAAGGCAAATACAAAACTCGGGCAACTGCTCCAAAGCAGACCTAGGCAACTATGATGCCCCGATGTCCGGATCGACAAATCAGGCAAACCACGAAATGGTCAGCCCGCCTGGACGGTCGATAAAGCTGACCCTCCACGGCTACCGCCGAATGAAGAGATTCAGAAGGTGGCACGGCCCGTGGATGCTGATTCTGAGGATTCGGACGAACCAGCCCGCTCCCCAAGGAGGGGGTGCTGGATCGCAGGTCACCACCCGACCGAGAGGCTCGGGGACCATCAGACCCCGGTTGCTCCCATTTTCTCCGTCCCGTGGCAAGGATTCCCCTCAGAGAAGGGATGGGAATCCAGGCCAGCGAAAGAGGGAGAATCTGTGCGTGCTACGGGGGTGTCGATACACTTCCTACCGTAAGCCCCCCGTAACAGGCCACAAAGGTCACACGGGAAGAGTATATGTGCGCTCCCCGTGTGATCTCTGCGCCTCCCATGTGCGCTCTCCATGTGATCTCCGGGACTCATCCCCTAAGGGTGAGCCATTCTTCAACAGCTCCCCGGTCGCCCCAGCTATCCGGCGGCAAGGAGCCCATGAGAGGAAAGCTCGGTCCTCCCACTCGTAACAGCAGAAAAATGAGCATAATGGAAGCTCTGATGGGAAAGACACTTTGGGGATAACCAAACATGACCCCCTTTCTCCCCTTTTTATAGGCAGAAAAGAGCCGGAAAAAACTACCCAAGCTGAAAGTCCCGAGATTCGAACATTTGGCTCATACCTCCACGTGGCCCCTCAGTATAGGCGTGACAACCCGTTGCGCGCCGAGCCCACCGCTTGAATCAAGATGCACGCGATGATTTCCCCTCTGATACTGAATCACGACCTTTAAATGCGAAGGATTGACCACTGGCATTACGGAAACTGGCAGGTTCAGAATATCATCCTGGGAAAATAACGTTCTCCAATGGTAGACGGTTGCATGCACGTCACGACAAAGTAACCTGCATGGGAAAAGAGCACCTTCCGGAAAGCTCTGCTACAGCTTTATGTTCCCCACTACGTTGTATCATCAATTCTGGTGAAATAAAAATCGAATCACCTGCGGGACAGCAGGGCGTTGGCAGAATAGTAGAAAGCGCAAAGGCCTATCTCCCTTGTCGGTCCCAGCCGACCTATTTTGTCTGTCGGCCCCAGCCGACCTACTTCGCCTATCGGCCCCAGCCGACCTATTTCGCTTGTCGGCTCCTGCCGACCTATTCTATTCGTCGGCCCCAGCCGACCTACTTTTCTTGTTGGCCCCAGCCGACCTACCTTCTTCACCGGCCCAAGCCGACCTGTTTTGCCCATTGGCCCTAGCCAGTACGTTTCCTTCAATCCCGAGATAAGGATGACCTAAGAGCGTCAGTGAGCCATAGGTGCTCACAATCAAGGCGGAAACGACAACAAGGTCACGCAAGGAAAACACTTAAGTGAAAACGGGAAATTCATTCATTAAGAAACGTCAGACAGACTTCTGAGAAACGAAATACAAGAGTGGCCCCTAATGGTCAGGAACCACATCGGCTCTGGCCGGACTTTCGGTTACATCTACAGAAGCGTGACTAGACTCGCCCTTCTCTAATGCTTTTGCCCCCTTCAGCGGAAGTTTGCGACCATCCCCCAGAAATTATGGCTTCGCTGGAACCCGGGACGACACCAGGGTCAGTGTCTGAGACGTCAACATATTCGTCCTCTTCTTCCCCCTCGGACTCACCCTCATCGGGAGTTTCAGCATCCAGGAAAGAGATATCCCATTCCGGATGCTCGCTGGATATCTTCTCTTTGCATTCCTGCTGCCCATGTTGGAAGGTGCCAACACTGATGGCATCCTGCCTCCCCTTGAGTATGGCGAGCTGCATGTTGGCCTCAGCAGCCTGTTTCTCACCCTCCGCAACTTGGGCCCGCAGAATGATATTTTGCTCCTTGAACTCGCCGGCCCGCGTCTCGAATTCTGAGCTCTTGTTGCGGCTGGACACAAGCTCGCCTTGAAGAGCCCAAACCTCTAACTCCAACTTCACCATCTGAGAAAGCCAAAGTAAGTCGGCATCACAAGAAACCAGTAGAAAAAGCTAAAAAAAGGGGGAGGAAATGAGATCGTACCTCCTCCTCTCGTCTGGCTAACCTCTTGGCCAACTCCTCAGCCTCGCCCCTGGCTCTTGTCCTATCAACCCCGACCAGCTCGACTCTCTCTTGCAGATTGTTGATCCTCAACTGCTTGGCGCCGATTACCTCCTGGGCTTGGGACAGCTCGTCGTTCACTCGAGCTATCACCCCTTGTTGCCATTTAGCGCCCTCCCTCAAATGAGCAATTTCGCTGTCGCGACGCTTCAGCCGATCCTCCACCTCCTCGAGCATCCTAGTCAAATGCTTCCTCTCCTCGGCAGCTTCCTTCCCCAGCCGATCCATACTCTCGCTATGTTCTCTCCGCATCGCCTTCACCTCCGCGGAATGTTTCGACTCGATTCTGGCTAGCTCCAAGCATGCGTTGTCATTCTTCGCCAGGAGTTCCTGCAACTCCTCCACCCTATGCTTCTGCTTGGACACCTCGGCCAGAGCGACCTGGTGTGCCACCCTTATTCCCTTCAGGCTCCTATCTGTCATATCCATAAGCTCTTCGAACTTCTCAGACACTTTCAGTCGTGATCGAAGCTCGGCATTATCCTTCCTGGCCTGAATGCTGGCCCCCGTCGCCAAACTCAGACGCCAGCACATCGCCCGAGAAAGCAAAATGCTCTACGAGACAAAAGATGAATAAAAACCCACGATGTGTCACTCAGGAGACATCTACCGCACAAAAGAAATAACTTACCCGCGAGGCATAGGCCCGAGTCATCCTCATCAGGGTCGTATTATCGATGTCAGGAAGGAGATGGATACTCTCGGCCATGCCTTGCAGACCGAACGCGGCATCGACCAGCTCCAAGTCCGCGAACTTGTCCGCCGAAGGGTCTGCACCTGGGTGCAAGGCCGACCTCATTAAGGCAGAAAACGCCTCCTCAACACCAGTGCTCGAACTACTGGGCTGACCATCCCCGCCTGAGGGACCGACCTGAGCAACCTCCGCCTGAGAGGCCCCCAATTTCCTAGCCTCCTCTGTCAAGGCCCTGGCTTGGACTTCTTCGGATAATTCGGCTAGCCCAAGCGCCAGCCTCCCCAAAACCTTTTTCGAAGGAGCTCCCAACGCAGAGCTCCCGCCTTGCTGCGTCTCCTCCTTTGACGCACCTTTCCCGGTTACCACCATCTGTGTCTCCACCACGGGCCCCCCGGGGTCTCGGCCTGTCCTACCACTTGCATCTCCTCCGCAGGCTCCCCCAAAGCCTCGGTTTGACCTGCCTCACTACTACCAGACTCCCCCACAGAGAGACCGAGAGAGAGCTCTCCCTGAACCTCCCCGGCTGCGGCTGCCGCCTCTCCCTCTCCTGCCGGAGCCGATGGCGATCCCGCGGGGACAGTAGGCTCCTCGGCAATGACCACCTCCGCCAAATCCGTCGGTGGTTCCTCTTTCAGGGGGGACGCGGTCGAACGAGCCAACGGAGCCTCATCCGAGCTGTCTGATATTTCCAACACGGAAGGGCCGGGGGCCACAACCGCTCTCCCCGGATCCTCCTTCACCCCCGGCGCTTCTGCCGTGACTGCACCGGCGCCTGGCGGGCTTCCTACGGAGATGTGAGCCCTTTTCTCGGGCCTGCCACTATCCGCGCCACTGCTCTCCCCGGGGCGCTTTCCTCTCTTCCTCTTGGAGAGGCTCGTCAAAGCCGATCTCTGGGCTGAAGGAACAAAACATACACGATCAGATCCAAGCACATTCATCGAGAAAACGCACAGCAAAAAAATTTAAAAGAGAAGATTCACCTTGCGGGTCCAGGGGGCTGAGCCCTGCTGCGAAAAGGGCCCCCTCCGTTAGCAAGTCGTTGGCCGAAAACACCTGTCCATTACGAAGGACGTCCAAGTCCCTCTCCTCCTGCGCCGACAAAACCAGATGCGTCTCCGCATCCCTCACGAAATCCCCCATCTCCGAGGGAAGCCAGAACCGATATTCCCCTCTGCGATAACGAATCGACTCTTCCACCCCTTGATGGAAGATGGCTTATCCGCAATGACGTTGAAAGATCTCCGGGGTCCGATGTAGGGCCACTCTGATTTCCTCCCATGAATCAAATGGTAGCAGGTGCGGAAAAGGGGGAGAGTAGCGACGATTTGAATCTGGTAGCACATTGAGATAAATCCGACGATGCTCCGCCAGCTGTTTGGAGCCACCATTGACGGGCAGATATTATAGTGGGTCATGATTTCCTTCACCAAGGGGTGGAGAGGAAAACGGAGACCCGCCTTCAAGCTATCTTCATAAACAAAAACCCCAGACTCTAAATCCCGAGTAACTCTATCTCCGGATTCCGGCACCCGCAGAACGACATCCGGGGGCATGCCATACCACTGGTGAATCCTCCCCAAATCCTCGGCAACGATTTCTGAGGCCACGTCGTCGGGGCTCATCGCCATCTCGATTGAAAGAAGTACCAAACAAAAATGATGAGCGTCGAAGAAGATGAAAAGCCAGAACTCTTCTGAAAGCAAGACGAGAGGACGCCGAGAGCATGCGCGCATATATATATACAATGCGGCTGTCACTTCACTTCCCCGCCAAGGAAGCCGCCTTGAGGAGATAGGGCATCTCACCTGAGGCATCCAAAATCGCCTCGACAAATGCCCGATCAATCGGGATTCACGACGTGGCGTAATCCCAACCGTCACTTTCGGCAGAGCCTTAGCCCCGAGGGCAGCACGGCCCTGTAGCATTAATTAGGGCATCATTGCACGAGCTGTCTAAACCAAGACGTCCCATCCGGGACACGCCATTTGGACTTGTACTCCCTATGCCCGAACCTACGCTTCGAACTAGGGAGTGGAGGGCATGTATTGGGGGGTAAAATCGTCATTACATTAATATTCGTGCGAGATGGCTAAGGCTAACCTCCTCCCTTCGTCTCCCCCGGGCTTCCGTAGCTCGGCCCTTCAGGCTTCCGTAGCTCGGCCCTTCCGGGTTTTCATAGCTCGGCCCTTCCGAGCCTCTGTAGCTCGGCTTCATCGAGCGACCTAATACATACCTCCGCGGAACCTGGCGCGGAAGAGCCCAGGCTTACCCAAACAGCACCCTAGGCAAGGGATCATGTCGAGGCGTGGCCTAAAACCTATCGTAACCGCCCCAGGTCTACTCGACCGGATCTCGAAACATCAAGGTGCTCTCCCAGCCGTCGATCCCCTAACAAACAGGATACGGATTTCATGGCCCCACAACGGCCTGATTCTATCCACCTCCGTGTTCCAACAACCTCTGAACCTTCCAGAAGACGCTCAAGGTCCAGGTGACAGTCTATAAATTGGACACCCCCAGATTTTCTCAGGTACGCATCTCCTTACGCAGGCGCCTCTCTCTCTATACACACATCTTCTTGCACGGGCACCCCCACTGCTCTCTCTCTCCGGCAGTTCGTCGGTGCTCCTGCCCTCTGGAGCTACCGATTGGCCGCCCCTGGAGAGGCTTCCTGGAGAAATCCACCTCCCCATTGTCTGGTTGATCGCCGATTTCTTCTCCACTGACTTGAACGTCGGAGGGTCTTCCGCAGAGGGCCACCCCCAGCGTCCCCCCGTGCGTGGACTTCTTGTGCAGGTCCGCCCCCCTTTTCCTGGAGATCGACCGCGCCCAAGTCCGAGGACGGATCCCGACGGCAACAATATATATATATATATATATATATATATATATATATATATATATATATATATATATATATATATATATATATATGAATAAAACAGGATTTTTTTCTTAACTGGATTTAGGCTTGCTGTAGTATTAGAAGCCAAGTTTTTGACCGATATCACAAAACGTGTCAATATTGTTTGCCTCATCCTACCTGGTAGTGATGATGACGAGAGGAAGAGATGAGTTTAATCATTTGATTAATAGATAGAAGTGGATAAGCAACCCATGTGAGTTTGCAGCTGTCACGGACGATGTATCAAATTAAAATTTATCAAGCAATGAGGTCACCTCTGCCGTCATCACTGGTAAAAAGAAGACCGGATGGAAAAAGAATGAACAACCCATGGGAGCGTGTCTCACATGACTTCCTACGTGCAATGGGTAGAGCAGATATCATGGCTTTAAGTAGAGCAGAGATTTTCTTCTGAGACGACCAGCACTCAAACGCGGATCCGATCGAGATTCCGAAACCCGAGCGAGGGTGAGGTTTGTGTGATTAAAATGGCCGAGCTGTTCGTGAAGCAAGCGGCTATATACGCAGAGGCGCGACCCAGCTATCCCAAAGAGTGGTTCGTCAAACTCGCATCGCTCACCGACGGCCACAAGCTCGCCTGGGATGCCGGCACCGGGAACGGCCAGGCCGCCGTCAGCGTAAGCTCTCTGATACGTTTCTCTCCATGACCATGTGCGTGTGATTTGACTTTTCTAGCACCTTTGCGTGCTTTGACTGGGCGGGGGGACGCTGGCTGGCATGCCCGACATAATGAAAAAAATCTTGTTGCACCAATTTTTTTATAAAAATATATTTTTTATACATATTGCCACCGGGATCCGTCCTTCGACTCGGGCGCGATCGATCTCCAGAAAGAGAGGGGCGGACCTGCACAAGAAGTCCACGCCCGGGGGGACGCTGGGGGTGGCCCTCCACGGAAGACCCTCCGACGCTCAAGTCAGTGGAGAAGAAATCGGCGATCAACCAGACAATGGGGAGATGGATCTCTCCGGGAAGCCTCTCCAGAGGCGGCCAATCGGTAGCTCCAGAGGGCATGAGCACCGACGAACTGTCGGAGAGAGAGAGCAGTGGGGGTGCCCGTGCAAGAAGATGTGTGTATAGAGAGAGAGGTGCCTACGTAAGGAGATGCGTACCTGAGGGAATCTGGGGGTGTCCAATTTATAGACTATCACCTGGACCTTGAGCATCTTCTGGAAGGTTCAAAGGTTGTTGGAACACGGAGGTGGATAGAATCAGGCCGTTGTGGGGCCATGGAATCCGTATCCTGTTTGTTAGGGGATCGACGGCTGGAAGAGCACCTTGATGTTTCGAGATCCGGTCGAGTAGACCTGGGGCGGTTACGATAGGTTTTAGGCCACGCCTCGACATGATCCCTTGCCTAGGGTGCTGTTTGGGTAAGCCTGGGCTCTCCCGCGCCAGGTTCCGCGGAGGTATGTATTAGGTCGCTCGATGAAGCCGAGCTACAGAGGCTCGGAAGGGCCGAGCTATGGAAACCTGGAAGGGTCGAGCTATGGAAGCCCGGAAGGGCCGAGCTACGGAAGCCCGGGAAGACGGAGGGAGGAGGTTAGCCTTAGCCGTCTCGCACGGATATTAATGTAATGACGATTTTACCCCTCAACACATCAAATTCTCCCCGAACATGGCCGGCTACCAGCTGAGAGTCGGTGAAGGCGCTGAGCTTTTCCACCTTCAGATTGCGGGCGATCCGAAGACCCAAGCCGACGAAGAACGTAGGTCGGCTGGGGCCGACAAGAAAAGTAGGTCGGCTGGGGCCGACGAATAGAATAGGTCGGCAGGAGCCGACAAGCGAAATAGGTCGGCTGGGGCCGACAGGCAAAGTAGGTCGGTTGGGGCCGACAGACGAAGTAGGTCGGCTGGGGCCGACAGACAAAATAGGTCGGCTGGGGCCGACAGACAAAATAGGTCGGCTGGGACCGACAAGGAAGATAGGCCTTCGCGCTTTCTGCTATTCTGCCAACGCCCTGCTGTCCCGCAGGTGATTCGGTTTTTATTTCACCAGAATTGATGATACGGCGTAGTGGGGAACATAAAGCTGTAGCAGAGCTTTCCGGAAGGTGCTCTTTTCCCATGCAGGTTACTTTGTCGTGCCGTGCACGCAACCGTCTACCATTGGAGAACGTTATTTTTCCAGGACGATATTCTGAACCTACCAGTTTCCGTAATGCCAGTGGTCAATCCTTCATATTTAAAGGTCGCGATTCGGTATCAGAGGGGAAATCATCGCGCGCGTCTCGATTCAAGCGATGGGCTCGGCGCGCAACGGGTTTCACGCCTATACTGAGGGGCCACGTGGAGGTATGGGCCAAATGTTCGAATCTCGGGACTTTCAGCTTGGGTAGTTTTTCCCGGCTCTTTTCTGCCTATAAAAAGGGGAGAAAGGGGGTCATGTTTGGTTATCCCTAAAGTGTCTTTCCCATCAGAGCTTCCATTATGCTCATTTTTCTGCTGTTACGAGTGGAAGGACCGAGCTTTCCTCTCATGGGCTCCTTGCCGCCGGATAGCTGGGGCGACCGGGGAGCTGTTGAAGAATGGCTCACCCTTAGGGGATGAGTTTCGGAGATCACATGGAGAGCGCACATGGGAGACGCAGAGATCACACGGGGAGCGCACATATACTCTTCCCGTGTGACCTTTGTGGCCTGTTACGGGGGGCTTACGTTAGGAAGTGTATCGACACCCCCGTAGCACGCACAGATTCTTCCTCTTTCGCTGGCCTGGATTCCCATCCCTTCTCTGAGGGGAATCCTTGCCACGGGACGGAGAAAATGGGAGCAACCGGGGTCTGATGGTCCCCGATTTCCCAGCCTCCTCTGTCAAGGCCCTGGCTTGGACTTCTTCGGATAATTCGGCTAGCCCAAGCGCCAGCCTCCCCAAAACCTTTTTCGAAGGAGCTCCCAACACAGAGCTCCCGCCTTGCTGTGTCTCCTCCTTTGACGCACCTTTCCCGGTTACCACCATCTGTGTCTCAGCCACTGGGCCCCTCGGGGTCTCGGCCCGTCCTACCACTTGCATCTCCTCCGCAGGCTCCCCCGAAGCCTCGGTTTGACCTGCCTCACTACTACCGGACTCCCCACAGAGAGACCGAGAGAGAGCTCTCCCTGAACCTCCCCGGCTGCGGCTGCTGCCTCTCCCTCTCTTGCCGGAGCCGATGGCGATCCCGCGGGGACAGTAGGCTCCTCGGCGATGACCACTTCCGCCAAATCTGTCGGTGGTTCCTCTTTCAGGGGGGACGCGGTCGAACGAGCCAACGGAGCCTCGTCCGAGCTGTCTGATATTTCCAACACAGAAGGGCCAGGGGCCACAACCGCTCTCCCCAGATCCTCCTTCGCCCCCGGCGCTTCTGCCGTGACTGCACCGGCGCCTGGCGGGCTTCCTGCGGAGATGTGAGCCATTTTCTCGGGCCTGCCACTATCCGCGCCACTGCTCTCCCCGGGGCGCTTTCCTCTCTTCCTCTTGGAGAGGCTCGTCAAAGCCGATCTCTGGGCTGAAGGAACAAAACATACACGATCAGATCCAAGCACATTCATCGAGAAAATGCACAGCGAAAAATTTAAAAGAGAAGATTCACCTTGCGGGTCCAGGGGGCTGAGCCCTGCTGCGAAAAGGGCCCCCTCCGATAGCAAGTCGTTGGCCGAAAACACCTGTCCATTACGAAGGACGTCCAAGTCCCTCTCCTCCTGCGCCGACAAAACCGGATGCGTCTCCGTATCTCTCACGAAATCCCCCCATCTCCGAGGGAAGCCGGAACCGATATTCCCCTCTGCGATAACGAACCGACTCTTCCACCCCTTGATGGAAGATGGCTTATCCGCAATGACGTTGAAAGATCTCCGGGGTCCGATGTAGGGCCACTCTGATTTCCTCCCAGGAATCAAATGGTAGCAGGTGCGGAAAAGGGGGAGAGTAGCGACGATTTGAATCTGGTAGCACATTGAGATAAATCCGACGATGCTCCGCCAGCTGTTTGGAGCCACCATTGACGGGCAGATATTATAGTGGGTCATGATTTCCTTCACCAAGGGGTGGAGAGAAAACGGAGACCCGCCTTCAAGCTATCTTCATAAACAAAAACCTCAGACTCTAAATCCCGAGTAACTCTATCTCCGGATTCCGGCGCCCGCAGAACGACATCCGGGGGCATGCCATACCACTGGTGAATCCTCCCCAAATCCTCGGCAACGATTTCTGAGGCCACATCGTTGGGGCTCATCGCCATCTCGATTGAAAGAAGTACCAAACGAAAACGATGAGCGTCGAAGAAGATGAAAGGCCAGAACTCTTCTGAAAGCAAGACGAGAGGACGCCGAGAGCATGCGCGCATATATATATACAATGCAGCTGTCACTTCGCTTCCCCGCCAAGGAAGTCGCCTTGAGGAGATAGGGCATCTCACCCGAGGCGTCCGAAATCGCCTCGACAAACGCCCGATCAATTGGAATTCACGACGTGGCATAATCCCAACTGTCACTTTCGGCAGAGCCTTAGCCCCGAGGGCAGCACGGCCCTGTAGCATTAATTAGGGTATCATTGCACGAGCTGTCTAAACCAAGACGTCCTATCCGGGACACGCCATTTGGACTTGTACTCCCTATGCCCGAACCTACGCTTCGAACTAGGGAGTGGAGGGCATGTGTTGGGAGGGTAAATCATCATTACATTAATATCCGTGCGAGACGGCTAGGCTAACCTCCTCCCTCCGTCTCCCCTGGGCTTCCATAGCTCGGCCCTTCCGGGCTTCCGTAGCTCGGCCCTTCCGGGCTTCCATAGCTCGGCCCTTCCGGGTTTCCATAGCTCGGCCCTTCTGAGCCTCTGTAGCTCGGCTTCATCGAGCGACCTAATACATACCTCCGCGGAACCTGGCGCGGGAGAGCCCAGGCTTACCCAAACAGCACCCTAGGCAAGGGATCATGTCGAGGCGTGGCCTAAAACCTATCGTAACTGCCCCAGGTCTACTCGACCGGATCTCGAAACATCAAGGTGCTCTCCCAGCCGTCGATCCCCTAACAAACAGGATACGGATTCCATGGCCCCACAACGGCCTGATTCTATCCACCTCCGTGTTCCAACAACCTCTGAACCTTCCAGAAGACGCTCAAGGTCAGGTGACAGTCTATAAATGGACACCCTCAGATTCCCTCAGGTACGCATCTCCTTACGCAGGCGCTTCTCTCTCTATACACACATCTCTTGCACGGGCACCCCCACTGCTCTCTCTCGGCAGTTCGTCGGTGCTCCTGCCCTCTGGAGCTACTGATTGGCCGCTCCTGGAGAGGCTTCCCGGAGAGATCCACCTCCTCATTGTCTGGTTGATCGCCGATTTCTTCTCCACTGACTTGAGCGTCGGAGGGTCTTCCGCGGAGGGCCACCCCCAGCGTCCCCCTGCGCGTGGACTTCTTGTGCAGGTCCGCCCCCCTCTCCTGGAAATCGACCGCACCCGAGTCGAAGGACGGATCCGATGGCACAATACATATTAATGTACATATAATAATTAATAAGTTTTATCATATATTGCATACATATTACATTTGCGAACGACTAATTTATATAATTAATATTTATTTATTAAATAATACAGAGATCGCATATGGTTNTCGCCGATTTCTTCTCCACTGACTTGAGCGTCGGAGGGTCTTCCGCGGAGGGCCACTCCCCCCGCGTGTGGACTTCTTGTGCAGGTCCGCCCCCCCCCTCTTCCTGGAGATCGACCGCGTCCGAGTCGGAGGACGGATCCCGGCGGCAACAGATTGGCACTAGAGGAAGGGCCTCAAGTCCCATTAAAACTTGAAGAAAGGAGATAAGGATCTAAATCCAGAGAAGAACCTCTTCAATGGCCAACCGGAGGAGAGCAGCATCGGAAGCCCAAGATCAGGCCGCTTCCCAGAGGCCAGATCCGACGAGCGGTGTAGCGCCGCAGCCACCACCAGTCGAAACTCCGTCATCGCCCGCTATCCGGTGACCCAGGACCAGTTCGCTACACTGGTCCAACAAGTCCAGGCTCTTACCCACCTGGTTCAAGAGCGCCTTGCGCCTCCTCCTGCTTCACACCTTCAGAAGGAGGTGGCGGTTCCTTCTTCACCAGCACCTCTTCCTCTGATCCGCACGAATCGGCGGATCCCCACATCATCCCAGAAGGGACAAACCAGTCCCGCGAGCCGGTTATGATGGAGATCCTCTCAAATCTCGCCGAGTCTGATCCCTCTCCCCGGTGACATCTCACCATGATTCCACGCCATCCTTGCGATTCTCACGCCCAGCTCCTCCTCTGACTGGTGAAGAAGAGATCCGCCGACAGATCCAGGAGATGCATCAGGAACTGGACGCCGCCAAGCAGACCCATCTGCCCCAGCCCAGGACGGAGTAGGGCATCCCTTTCTCTAAGGGAATCATGGAGGAAGTGATTCCCTCCCATGTCAAACTGCCAGCCGTCGAACCCTATCACGGCTCCACCGACCCGGACGACCATCTTAGTAGCTTCCGATCAATAATGATGTTCCACGGAGCATCTGATGCGGTCCTCTGCCGCGCCTTCCCCTCCACCCTCAGAGGATCCGCCCGAACCTGGTTCAACGCCTTGAAACCGGGTTCCGTTGATTCATTCGACGAGCTGAGCCGCCTTTTTATTGGTCAGTTCGTCAGCAGCCGCCGCCACCGACGAAGATCCGACTCCCTCTCCGAAGTCAAGCAAAGAGAGGGGGAGTCCTTGAGGAATTACCTTGGCCGTTTCAACAAGGCCATGTTAGAGGTGGACCACCTTAATCATGAGGTGGCTATGTCCGCCCTAGCGAGGGGAGTCTCGAAGGAGAGCGACTTCTACCTGGCTATGGAGGTCAGCTACCCCCCATGTCTATCTGATATGATGGCCCTTGCGGACAAGTACGCTAGGGTCGAGGAGTCGCGGAGAGTTGCCCGCGCTGAGCAAGCAAAGAAAAAGGAGCCTAAAGTCCCCAACAGACACCGTCCCGCCCGGCGGCTAAGTCCGCCCCGCCGCCAGAGAATCCCTCCCCCGCCTCCAAGGAATCGCTCCCGGAGTCCTCCTAGGCGATTTGATCGCTATACTCCACTGACCATGCCCCGAGCGCAAATCCTTATAGAGATAGAGCGCCAACTCCCCCGGCCAGTAACTCTCCGAGGGAACCCGACCCGAAGAGATCCCGCCAAGTACTGCCGCTACACAGGGAGCACGGTCATGACACTGAAGAATGCTGGCAGCTGAAGAATGAGATTGAAAGGCTGATTCGGCGGGGACGACTAGATCAGTTCAGAAGGGTGCCCGAGCCACAACAACAAGGAGGTGACCGCCAGCCCGAGCTCCAACAACCCCCTCCTCCACCAAATCCGCCCGTGATCGGTCGTATTAACATGATTGAAGAGGCCGACGGATCGAGCCCCAGAGGCGACAGAGATGGATCAATGCCAAAGAGGGCACGGACGGACGAACTCTCCTTCTCCGATGATGATCTTCTTGGGATATAGCTCCCCCACGATGACGCACTAGTTGTATCCCTTAATTTGAATAATTATGATGTAAGCCGAATCCTCGTTGATAGTGGAAGCTCGGTAAATGTTTTGTACCTCGGTGTGTTTGCCAGGATGAAATTGCTCGTGGAAAACCTTCGAGCCGTGGATTCCACCCTGATGGGATTCACCGGCGACGTTATTATCCTGGAAGGGGTCGTCACCCTGATGGTCCGCGCGGGAACCTGGCCCCTTATGGCCATTGTTCAGACAGACTTTCTAGTGACCGACCTCAGATCCCCCTACAATGCAATATTCGGCAGGCCCGGCCTGATGTCCCTCAAGGCAGTGGTCTCCATCCCGCACCTATCCATGAAGTTTCCCACCGAGCGAGGAGTTGGAGTTGTTCGAGGGAGTCAGGCCATGGCTCGGCAGTGCTTTGTTACAAGCCTTCAGTCTAGAATGCCGGAGATCGACGGGCTGGACGCTCGCGAGGACTTCACCGAACAGTGGGGAGAACCGGCAGAGGAATTGGAGGAGGTACCATTGGACGAAGCTCAGCCCGACCAAACCACAAGGATCGGGTCGCTACTCAAAGGAGAGTCCCGACGCAGGTTGATCAGATTCCTCCAAAGCAATGCAGACGTCTTCGCCTGGACCACCTCCGACATGTCAGGAATCAACCCCGAGGTCCTCGTCCATCATCTCAATGTGGACGAGATGCACAGGCCTGTTAAGCAGAAGAAGAGAAGCTTCGCCCCAGAGCGACAAAAAGCCATTGAAGAAGAGGTCGACAAACTCATCAAGGCCAATTTTATCCGAGAGGTGAATTATCCAAGCTGGCTGTCAAATGTCGTCATGGTAAAAAAGTCGAACGGCAAATGGAGGATCTGCATCGACTTCACCGACCTCAACAAGGCCTGCCCGAAGGACAGCTTTCCCCTCCCTCGGATTGACCAGCTCGTGGACGCCACCTCAGGCCACCAGATGCTGTCATTCATGGACGCCTATTCTGGCTACAATCAGATCCGAATGGCCCCTGAAGATGAAGAAAAGACCGCCTTCATAACCGACCGAGGTACTTACTATTACCGCGTAATGCCTTTTGGTCTTAAAAATGTAGGTGCCACCTACCAGAGGCTGGTCAACAAAGTGTTCAAGGAACAGATAGGCCGGAATATGGAGGTGTACGTGGACGACATGCTGGTTAAAAGCAAGGAGGCTTCACGACATGTTGAGGACCTCGCGGAGAGCTTCGCCACGCTACGCAAGTACGGGATGAGGCTCAACCCGACCAAGTGCGCCTTCGGCGTCAACTCGGGAAAATTCCTCGGCTTCATGGTCTCCCAGCGAGGTATCGAAGCCAACCCCCAGAAGATCCAAGCTCTCCAACAAATGGTGCCCCCGGCATCCGTCAAAGAAGTCCAGCGCTTAACCGGGAGGATAGCGGCCCTTAACCGCTTTGTGGCACGGTCAGCCGAGAGATGCCTCCCCTTTTTCAAAACCCTCCGATCGGCCAAAAACTTTCTGTGGACTCCCGAATGCCATAGGTCATTTCAAGATCTCAAGAAGTACCTCGGTTCGCCCCCGCTCCTCAGCAGTCCAACCCCAGGAGAGACCCTATTCTTATACCTAGCTGTTTCGGAAGGTGCAGTCTACTCGGTGCTGATTAAGGAAGAAGGCAAGGTCCAAAAGCCGATCTACTATGTCAGCAAACTGCTCCGCGATGCGGAAACGAGGTACAACAGGATTGAAAAGATGGTGTTGGCCTTGATCACCTCAGTTCGAAAGCTACGATCGTATTTCCAAGCACATTCCGTGACGGTCCTGACTGACCAACCTATCAGGGCGGTGGTCCACCGTCCCGAGACTTCGGGAAGAATGACCAAGTGGGCCGTCGAGCTAAGCGAGCATGACATACATTTTCAGCCTCGTCCGGCCATCAAAGCCCAAGTACTGGCCGATTTCCTCCTCGAGTGTACCATCCCGAGGATGGTTCTACCCCAGACTCTCTTGAAGAACCAAAGTCTGGAGCCCGGTGGCTCCTCCACATCGACGGGTCGTCCAATGCCCATCACTCCGGTGCGGGTCTAGTTCTTACCAGTCCTGAGGGGATGATCTTCGAATATGGCATCCGATTCTCCTTCCCAGCCTCCAACAACGAAGCCGAGTACGAAGCTCTGTTAGCCGGTCTCCGGATCGCCCGCAATCTGAAGGTGGAAAAGCTCAGCGCCTTCACCGACTCTCAGCTGGTAGCCGGCCATGTTCGGGGAGAATTTGAAGCCCGGGAGCCGAACATGATTCGATATCTCCAGGAGGTGCGTAACTTGCTTCCCCATTTTTCTGAATTTGAAATTATTCAGATTCCCAGATCTGAGAACGCCCATGCCGACCTACTCTCCTGATTGGCAACCGCGGAGACGATGGATACCGAACAAAAATTCCACCTGGAGACTCTGGAAAAGCCGAGCATCACGGAAGCCGACCGGGTGATGCAAGTTGAGGCTGAACCATCCTGGTTCGACCCTGTCTCAAATATCTCAAAGAAGGGTCACTTCCGTCCGACCGAAGAGAGGCTAGGAAGCTGAAGCTGCAGGCAGTCCACTATGTGTTGATCGACAACCAACTTTACAAGCGGTCATTTTCCCTGCTGCTGCTTAGGTGCCTTCGCCCATCAGAAGCGGACTACGCTCTGCGCGAGGTACATGAAGGTATTTGCGGCAACCATTTGGGAAGCCGGTCTCTATGCCACAAGGTGCTGCGACAAGGCTATTACTGGCCGACCATGCAAAAAGATGCGGACGATCTAGTCCGGGCCTGCGACCCCTGCCAGAGACATTCAAGCGTCCAAAGGCTCCCTTCCGCCGAGCTAGTCTCCATATCCTCCGCTTGGCCCTTTTCCAAGTGGGGGATGGACATCCTCGACCCATTCCCGCTTGCAACGGGACAGCGAAATTCCTATTCGTCGCCATCGACTACTTCACCAAATGGGTCGAGGCGGAAGCGGTCGCACAAATTACCGAGGCACGAGCCAGAGACTTTGTCTGGAGGTCCATCATTTGCCGATTTAGCCTCCCCCATACTATAATCACCGATAACGACAAGCAGTTCGATAACTCCAGGTTTTGCCAATTCTGTGAGGAGCACGGAATTTGTCACCACCTTACTTCGGTCGGGCACCCACAAGCTAACGGAGCGGCCGAAGTGACCAACAGGACCCTCCTCCAGGGAATCAAAGCTCGCCTCTCCAGAGCCCAAGGCAGGTGGGCGGATGAGCTGCATCATGTCTTATGGGCCTACCGCACTACCCCGAGGATCCCGACGGGCGAAACCCCATTCCGAATGGCTTTTGGTACGGAGGCTGTTATCCCTGTGGAAGTCAGCCTCCCATCATTGCGGGTGGAGAGTTACTCAGAGGAAACCAGCAATGAGCAGCTCCGCACCAACCTCGACCTAGTGGAAGAGGTCAGAGAGAAGGCTCGGATCAGAACGGCTGCTTATCAGCAAAGGGTGGCCCGCTATCATGCCTCCAGGGTCAAAGGAAAAGCCTTCCTGCCTGGCGACCTTGTCCTCCGAAAGGCTTCTGTTTCCAAACCGTTGGAGCAAGGAAAGCTGGCGCCAAACTGGGAGGGCCCGTACCAGGTAGCGGAGATTATTGGACCGGGAACCTACAAGCTGCAGGATCTGGATGGGAAGTCCATTCCCCGGACTTGGAATGCGGACAACCTTCGTAAATATTACCAATAGGGTATGTCCTCTCTGAATTCATCTTCACATGCCTCACTACACGTTCCTGCTTATCTGTTTCCTCAAAACCTATCGCGTGAATCATTATGCACTGCATTGCTATAAATTGCAAGAAGAAACAGATACTGCTTACCAATCCTCGGCACAACCGAGCTGTCTGTTTGAACAGGAAATCTCCGAACCTTGGCAGGGCCAAGTAAAATATTCTCCGAACCTCGGCTGGGCTGAGCAACAAGATCTCCAAACCTTGGCAGGGCCAAGTAAAATATTCTCCGAACCTCGGCCGGGCCGAGCAACAAAATCTTCGAACCTTGGCAGGGCCAAGTAAAATATTCTCCGAACCTCGGCCGGGCCGAGCAACAAAATCTCTGAACCTTGGCAGGGCCAAGTAAAATATTCTCCGAACCTCGGCTGGGCCGAGCAACAAAATCTCGAACCTTGGCAGGGCCAAGTAAAATATTCTCCGAACCTCGGCTGGGCCGAGCAACAAGATCTCCGAACCTTGGCAGGGCCAAGTAAAATATTCTCCGAACCTCGGCTGGGCCGAGCAACAAAATCTCCGAACCTTAGCAAGGCCAAGTAAAATATTCTCTGAACCTCGGCTGGGCCGAGCAACAAAATCTCCGAACCTTGGCAGGACCAAGTAAAATATTCTCCGAACCTCGGCTGGGCCGAGCAACAAAATCTCCGAACCTTGGCAGGGCCAAGTAAAATATTCTCCGAACCTCGGCTGGGCCGAGCAACAAATCTCCGAACCTTGGCAGGGCCAAGTAAAATATTCTCCGAACCTCGGCCGGGCCGAGCAACGAATCCTCCGAGCCATGGCAGGGCCAGGTAAGAATCATTCGGGCTAAAATCTCAGATAAAAACCGAAGTACACAGGCCCCGACCAAAGCCGGGCAGCCTCCAAATAGTCCCCGAAGGACTTCGTCCGGTTTGAAAGCGAGCGCGTTAAGCAAAAACCGTCGACGCACAAAAAGAAGCCACCATTGGCAAACCCCTTTTTAGAGGCCATTGAGCCCCGCATAATCGGCCAGAGGCCCCAAGCAGAGCTAGGAGATCCCCCTCTGCTACTGAAAACCTTTGGGTAACACCCCTATAACCCGTCGTTCAAAGCGTCTATATCAACGCACAAAAACGATGAGGCCACGCCAACGCCCTAAATTCATCACACGGATCAAGGCCATAAATTCTTGAAGAAGAGGACTTCCAAAGCAAGATCCATTTTTCATTTAGAATAAGAGGACTACAAAAAGACAGTAAAAAACAAACAAAAACAGGAAGAGCGGCCCTAAATCAGAATCCGGAGTCACTCCCGGGGGCTAGCAGCTCCTCCAGGCGCTCCGTCAGGTCAGCCACTTGCCGACGAAGGGACGCGATCTCCTCTTTTTTCCGGCCCACCACCCGGCGCTGGGCCTCAGCCTCCCTTGAGCACAGATCCATGTACTCTTCGACGACCCTTACGAGCTGTTGATTGCTCGCGAGAGTCGACGCCAATCCCAAACCATCGACAGTAATGGAGGTACGCCTCCCCTCCGAACGCAGTAGGCTGTCGAGCGAGGAACGCAACTCGCCTGATGATCGCCCGGGATAGGCCATTTTTTTCGGAACTTAAACCGAGGGATGGCCGAAACCGATGCCCCTCGGTCATATTTATACTCGCCAGGCAGGTATCTCTATCGGTCACACCGTAACCACCGACCCATAAGAACTCGCCATGTGTCGCCATTTCAGTGCCTACGAAATCCGAAGCGTCGCGCCCCATCCCGAGCGAGATCGGTAAGCGTGAGCAGTTTGTTCGGGAATTCCCCAAGCAGAACATTTTCCGATCTGTCGGCCCTTGCAATAAATGCATTCGGCGCTTCCCCGAGCCTCTTAATGCTGGTCTCTTCTTCAGGAAACGCGGAAGTCCGGCATTCGGCCAATAACCTATCCCCTCGGGAAGAGTAGCGACACCAATAAAAAAGCGTAACGATATACCGCTCGTTCCACCCTGGCGCCCCTTACCAAGCGCCGCGTGGGCCTGACGCTGTGGCCCACATTCACAACTGAGTTGCTCCCTTGAGCCCGAATCTCCAAACCTTGGCAGGGCCAAATCAATTATCTTCGAACCTCGGCTGGGCCGAGTGACCGAATCTCCGAACCTTGGCGGGGCCAAGTCAATTATCTCCGAACCTCGGCTGGGCCGAGTGAATAAATCTCCGAACCTTGGCAGGGCCAAGTCAATTATCTCCGAACCTCGGCTGGTCCGAGTGACTGAATCTCCGAACCTTGGCAGGACCAAGTCAATTATCTCCAAACCTCGGCTGGGCCGAGCGACTGAATCTTCGAACCTTGGCAGGGCCAAGTCAAATATCTCCGAAACTCGGCTGGCCCGAGTGACAGGTTCCCCGAACCATGAAGGGAAAAAGTACGGATTCCCTGAACTTCGGCCAAAGCCGACCCACGATAAACCGAGCTCCGGTAAAAGCGAAGCACAAAAATATCAGGCTTCTGACCAAAGTAAGGAGCATGTTTCGCCGAATGGTCTCTGAACCGCCATGCACGAACCTCAATTGGTTCGGATGGCGTGGGATCCTCGTCTAAGGACGAGCGGGATGCCTTTGTACCCCACAAACAACAATAACAGCAAACTCGACACAGAAAAGATAGAGATTGAAAGACAGAATATAACTCTCTTTATTGCCGATCAAGATCAGTTACAAATGCCTCACAGGCGTTACAAGAGCATTGAAATACATAAAATAAAGGCAAATACAAAACTCGAGCAACTGCTCCAAAGCAGACCTAGGCAACTGTGATGCCCCGACGTCCGGATCGACAAATCAAGCAAACCACGAAATGGTCAGCCAGCCTAGACGGTCGATAAAGTTGACCCTCCACGGCTCCCGCCGAATGAAGAGATTCAGAAGGTGGCACGGCCCGTGGATGCTGATTCTGAGGATTCGGACGAACCAGCCCGCTCCCCAAGGAGGGGGTGCTGGATCGCAGGTCGCCGCCCGACTGAGAGGCTCGGGGACCATCAGACCCCGGTTGCTCCCATTTTCTCCGTCCCGTGGTAAGGATTCCCCTCAGAGAAGGGATGAGAATCTAGGCCAGCGAAAGAGGGAGAATCTGTGCGTGCTACGGGGGTGTCGATACACTTCCTACCGTAAGCCCCCCGTAATAGGCCACAAAGGTCACACGGGAAGAGTATATGTGCGCTCCCTGTGTGATCTCTGTGCCTCCCATGTGCGCTCTCCATGTGATCTCCGGGACTCGTCCCCTAAGGGTGAGCCATCCTTCAACAGCTCCCCGGTTGCCCCAGCTATCTGGCGGCAAGGAGCCCATGAGAGGAAAGCTCGGTCCTTCCACTCGTAACAGCAGAAAAATGAGCATAATGGAAGCTCTAATAGGAAAGACACTTTGGGGATAACCAAACATGACCCCCTTCCTCCCCTTTTTATAGGCAGAAAAGAGCCGGGAAAAACTACCCAAGCTGAAAGTCCCGAGATTCGAACATTTGGCCCATACCTCCACGTGGCCCCTCGGTATAGGCGTGACAACCTGTTGCGCGCCGAGCCCACCGCTTGAATCAAGACGTGCGCGATGATTTCCCCTCTGATACCGAATCGCGACCTTTAAATGCGAAGGATTGACCACTGGCATTACGGAAACTGGCAGGTTCAGAATATCGTCCTGGAAAAATAACGTTCTCCAATGGTAGACGGTTGCGTGCACGGCACGACAAAGTAACCTGCATGGGAAAAGAGCACCTTCCGGAAAGCTCTGCTACAGCTTTATGTTCCCCACTACGCTGTATCATCAATTCTGGTGAAATAAAAATTGAATCACCTACGGGACAGCGAGCCGTTGGCAGAATAGCAGAAAGCGCGAAGGCCTATCTTCCTTGCCGGTCCCAGTCAACCTGTTCTATTCGTCGGCCCCAGCCGACCTACTTTGCCTGTCGGCCCAGCCGACCTATTTCGCTTGTCGGCTCCTGCCGACCTATTCTATTTGTCGGCCCCAGCCGACCTACTTTGCCTGTCGGCCCCAGCCGACCTATTTCGCTTGTCGGCTCCTGCCGACCTTTTCTATTCATCGGCCCTAGCCGACCTACTTTGCCTGTCGGCCCCAGCCGACCTATTTCGCTTGTCGGCTCCTGCCGACCTATTCTATTCATCGGCCCTAGCCGACCTACTTTACCTGTCGGCCCCAGCCGACCTATTTCGCTTGTCGGCTCCTGCCAACCTATTCTATTCGTCAGCTCCAGCCGACCTACTTTGCCTGTCGGCCCCAGCCGACCTATTTCGCTTGTCGGCTCCTGCCGACCTATTCTATTCGTTGGCCCCAGCCGACCTACTTTGCCTGTCGGCCCCAGCCGACCTATTTCGCTTGTCGGCTCCTGCCAACCTATTCTATTCGTCGGCCCCAGCCGACCTACTTTGCCTGTCGGCCCCAGCCAACCTATTTCGCTTGTCAGCCCCTGCCGACCTGTTCTATTCGTCGGCCCCAGCCGACCTACTTTTCTTGTCGGCCCCAGCCGACCTACCTTCTTCGTCGGCCCAAGCCGACCTGTTTTACCCGTCGGCCCTGGCCAGTACGTTTCCTTCAATCCCGAGATAAGGATGACCTAAGAGCATCAGTGAGCCATAGGTCGCTCACAATCAAGGCGGAAACGACAACAAGGTCACGCAAGGAAAACACTTAAGTGAAAATGGGAAATTCGTTCATTAAGAAACGTTAGACAGACTTCTGAGAAGCGAAATACAAGAGTTGCCCCTAATGGTCAGGAACCACATCGGCTCTGGCCGGACTTTCGGTTACATCTGCAGAAGCGTGGCTAGACTCGCCCTTCTCTAATGCTTTTGCCCCCTCAGCGGAAGTTTGCGACCGTCCCCCAGAAATTGCGGCTTCGCTGGAACCCGGGACGACACCAGGGTCAGTATCCGAGACGTCGACATATTCGTCCTCTTCTTCCCCCTCGGACTCACCCTCATCGGGAGTTTCAGCATCCAGGAAAGAGATATCCCATTCTAGATGCTCGCTGGATATCTTCTCTTTGCATTCCTGCTGCCCATGTTGGAAGGCGCCAACACTGATGGCATCCTGCCTCCCCTTGAGTATGGCGAGCTGCATGTTGGCCTCAGCAGCCTGTTTCTCAGCCTCCGCGACTTGGGCCCGCAGAACGATATTTTACTCCTTGAACTCGCCGGCCCGCGTCTCGAATTCTGAGCTCTTATTGCGGCTGGACACAAGCTCGCCTTGAAAAGCCCGAACCTCTAACTCCAACTTCACCATCTGAGAAAGCCAAAGTAAGTCGGCGTCACGAGAGACCAGTAGAAAAAGCTAAAAAAAGGGGGGGAGGAAATGAGATCGTACCTCCTCCTCTCGTCTGGCTAACCTCTTGGCCAACTCCTCAGCCTCGCCCCTAGCTCTTGTCCTATCAGCCCCGACCAGCTCGACTCTCTCTTGCAGATTGTTGATCCTCAACTGCTTGGCTCCGATTACCTCCTGGGCTTGGGACAGTTCGTCATTCACTCAAGCTATCACCCCTTGTTGCCATTTAGCGCCCTCCTTCAAATGAGCAATTTTGCTGTCGCGGCGCTTCAGTCGATCCTCCACCTCCTCGAGCATCCTAACCAAACGCTTCCTCTCGTCGGCAGCTTCCTTCCCCAGCCGATCCATACTCTCGCTGTGTTCTCTCCGCATCGCCTTCACCTCCGCGGAATGTTTCGACTCGATTCTGGCTAGCTCCAAGCACGCGTCGTCATTCTTCGCCAGGAGTTCCTGCAACTCCTCCACCCTACGCTTCTGCTTGGACACCTCGGCCAGAGCGACCTGGTGTGCTGCCCTTATTCCCTTCAGGCTCCTATCTGTCATATCCATAAGCTCCTCAAATTTCTTAGACACTTTCAGTCGTGATCGAAGCTCGGCATTATCCTTCCTGGCCTGAATGCTGGCCCCCGTCGCCAAACTCAGACGCCAGCACATCGCCCGAGAAAGCAAAACGCTCTACGAGACAAAAGATGAATAAAAACCCACGATGGGGTCACTCAAGAGACATCTACCGCACAAAAGAAATAACTTACCCGCGAGGCATAGGCCCGAGTCATCCTCATCATGGTCATATTAGCGATGTCGGAAAGGAGATGGATACTCTCGGCCACGCCTTGCTGACCGAACGCGGCATCGACTAGCTCCAAGTCCGCGAACTTGTCCGCCGAAGGGTCTGCACCTGGGTGCAAGGCCGACCTCATTAAGACGAAAAATGCCTCCTCAACACCAACGCTCGAACTACTGGGCTGACCGTCCCCGCCTGAGGGACCGACCTGGGCAACCTCCGCCTGAGAGGCCCCCAATTTCCCAGCCTCCTCTGTCAAGGCCCTGGCTTGGACTTCTTCGGATAATTTGGCTAGCCCAAGCGCCAGCCTCCCCAAAACCTTTTTCGAGGGAGCTCCCAATGCAGAGCTCCCGCCTTGCCGCGTCTCCTCCTTTGATGCACCTTCCCCGGTTACCACCATCTGTGTCTCCGCCACTGGGCCCCCCGGGGTCTCGGCCCGTCCTACCACTTGCACCTCCTCTGCAGGCTCCCTCGAAGCCTCGGTTTGACCTGCCTCACTACTACCGGACTCCGCCACAGAGAGACCGAGAGAGGGCTCCCCCTGAACCTCCCGGCTGAGGCTGCCGCCTCTCCCTCTCCTGCCGGAGCCGATGGCAATCCCGCGGGGCCAGTAGGCTCCTCGGCGATGACCACCTCCGCCAAATCCGTCGGTGGTTCCTCTTTCAGGGGGACGCGGTCGAACGAGCCAACGAAGCCTCGTCCGAGCTGTCTGATATTTCCAACACGGAAGGGCCGGGGGCCACAACCGCTCTCCCCGGATCCTCCTTCGCCCCTGGCGCTTCTGCCGTGACTGCACCGGCGCCTGGCGGGCTTCCTGCGGAGATGTGAGCCCTTTTCTCGGGTCTGCCACTATCCGCGCCACTGCTCTCCCCGGGGCGCTTTCCTCTCTTCCTCTTGGAGAGGCTCGTCAAAGCCGATCTCTGGGCTAAAGGAACAAAACATACACGATCAGATCCAAGCACATTCATCGAGAGAACGTACAGCGAAAAATTTAAAAGAGAAGATTCACCTTGCGGGTCCACGGGGCTGAGCCCTGCTTCGAAAAGGGCCCCCTCCGATAGCAAGTCGTTGGCCGAAAACACCTGTCCATTACGAAGGACGTCCAAGTCCCTCTCCTCCTGCGCTGACAAAACCGGATGCGTCTCCGCATCCCTCACGAAATCCCCCCATCTCCGAGGGAAACCAGAACCGATATTCCCCTCTGCGATAACGAACCGACTCTTCCACCCCTTGATGGAAGATGGCTTATCCGCAATGACGTTGAAAGATCTCCGAGGTCCGATGTAGGGCCACTCAGATTTCCTCCCAGGAATCAAATGGTAGCAGGTGCGAAAAAGGGGGAGAGTAGCGACGATTTGAATCTGGTAGCACATTGAGATAAATCCGACGATGCTCTGCCAACTGTTTGGAGCCACCATTGATGGG
This sequence comes from Calamus simplicifolius, assembly GCA_900491605.1. Classification (NCBI taxonomy): domain Eukaryota; kingdom Viridiplantae; phylum Streptophyta; class Magnoliopsida; order Arecales; family Arecaceae; genus Calamus; species Calamus simplicifolius. The sequence goes on from UESW01005110.1 coordinate 31,616, forward strand.
CAGATATTATAGTGGGTCATGATTTCCTTCGCCAAGGGGTGGAGAGGAAAACGGAGACCTGCCTTCAAACTATCTTTATAAACAAAAACCCCAGACTCTAAATCCCGAGTAACTTTATCTCCGGATTCCGGCGCCCGCAGAACGACATCCGGGGGCATGCCATACCACTGGTGAATCCTCCCCAAATCCTCGACAACGATTTTTGAGGCCACGTCGTCAGGGCTCATCGCCATCTCGATTGAAAGAAGTACCAAACGAAAACGATGAGCGCCGAAGAAGATGAAAGGCCAGAACTCTTCTGAAAGTAAGACGAGAGGACGCCGAGAGCATGCGCGCATATATATATACACACAATGCGGCTGTCACTTCGCTTCCCCGCCAAGGAAGCCGCCTTGAGGAGATAGGGCGTCTCACCCGAGGCGTCCGAAATCACCTCGACAAACGCCCGATCGATCGAGATTCACGACGTGGCGTAATCCCAACCGTCACTTTCGACAGAGCCTTAGCCCCGAGGGTAGCACGGCCCTGTAGCATTAATTAGGGCATCATTGCACGAGCTATCTAAACCAAGACGTCCCATCCGGGACACGCCATTCGGACTTGTACTCCCTATGCCCGAACCTACGCTTCGAACTAGGGAGTGGAGGGCATGTGTTGGGGGGTAAAATCATCATTACACTAATATTCGTGCGAGACGGCTAAGGCTAACCCCCTCCCTCCGTCTTCCCCGGGCTCCTGTAGCTCGGCCATTCCGGGCTTCCGTAGCTCGGCCTTTCCGGGCTTCCATAGCTCGGCCCTTCCGGGCTTCCATAGCTCGGCCCCTTCCGGGCTTCCATAGCTCGGCCCTTCCGGGCTTCCGTAGCTCGGCCCTTTCGAGCCTCCGTAGCTCGGCCTTTCCGGGCTTTCGTAGCTCGGCCCCTTCCGGGCTTCCATAGCTCGGCCCTTCCGAGCCTCCGTAGCTTGGCTTCATCGAGCGACCCAATACATACCTCCATGGAACCTGGCGCGGGAGAGCCCAGGCTTACCCAAATAGCACCCTAGGCAAGGGATCATGTCGAGGCGTGGCCTAAAATCTATCGTAACCGCCCCAGGTCTACTCGACCGGATCTCGAAACATCAAGGTGCTCTCCCAGCCGTCAATCCCCTAACAAACAGGATACGGATTTCATGGCCCCACAACGGCCTGATTCTATCCACCTCCGTGTTCCAACAACCTCTGAACCTTCCAGAAGGCGCTCAAGGTCCAGGTGGCAGTCTATAAATTGGACACCCCCAGATTCCCTCAGGTACGCATCTCCTTACGCGGGTGTCTCTCTCTATACACACATCTTCTTGCACGGGCACCCCCACTGCTCTCTCTCTCTCTCTCTCTCTCCGGCAGTTCGTTGGTGCTCCTGCCCTCTGGAGCTACCGATTGGCCGCCCCTGGAGAGGCTTCCTGGAGAGATCCACCTCCCCATTGTCTGGTTGATCGCCAATTTCTTCTCCACTGACTTGAGCGTCGGAGGGTCTTCCGCGGAGGGCCACTCCCCCTGCGTGTGGACTTCTTGTGCAGGTCCGCCCCCCCTCTTCCTGGAGATCGACCGCGTCCGAGTCGGAGGACGGATCCCGGCGGCAACAGTTATCTTAGAGGTGAATTAGGGATATGTGACCCTTTAGATTGATTTTGAAGCTATAAGGAATGACTTTCTAGATCTATATTTATTTCTTGATATTCCTTTCATAATTCTAAGGACAAATTATCTAGTCATCTGAGGTATTTGATTCTTAATTCTCCAAAATTTTATCAAGATTTTATAAAATATATTTTGACGAGTTTTAGATGGTTGAATTTTAATTATTTTTCTCTAAAACTGTCATTGGAGTCGACACCTCAAAATGAGGAGTCGACACCTCTGACTGTGTCGCTCTCGATCCCTGACCTTGGAGCCGACACCTGTGTAAGTGGAGCCGACTCCAGTTTGAGCGCTGACTATGTTAGCGATTTGGAGTCGACACCCAACTTTGCGGGAGTCGACACCTAGGATTCCAAAGTCGATTTATTAGGGCAGAGTCGACACCTCGTCATTTCTTTACTCTTCGAATCCTCAACCAAATCTCTTCAAAACTCTTCCAAAACCTCCCCATCTCTAATTCCACTTCTCTCAAGCCTTCCTACGGATTCATAGCGCCTAAGAGGAAAGGTTCGGTGATTGGAGCGACCATGGTGATCGAGAAGCATTCCGCAAGGCGATCCATCTGCGAGCCGTCTCCAAGTGAAGACTCCTCCATCGATTTAGACAATCCTAACGCCACTTCACCACAGGTAGATACCCTAGCCGGGAGGGTAATCACAATGGGAAGAAAAGTTGATTTCGAACTTTTTGAATCCGAGGGTTTTTCGATTGGTAGGCAAATTAAGGAGCTTGGATGGGATAAAGTATGCTCACTTGATGTTCCCACATACCCAGCTTTAGTGAAGGAATTTTACTTTAATTTAGCGAGAGGAGATGGTGGTTTAGTAAGCACTGTTAGAGGAAAAAGGATTCACCTTACATTTCACAAGTTAGGAAATCTCTTGTGCATCCCAATTACTGGATTGGCTGCTGATGTGCACAGTGAGAGATCAGCTGCCCTATCAAGGATGTTAGGGAGAGAGGTTACTAAATTTGAGAAAATCAGGGCTAATCAGTTGCCCTTGGAATTAAGGCTGTTACACAACATATGTAGCAAAATTTTGTTTCCGAAGACCGGGCGCTTTGAGTATGTCTCCGAGCGGGACATTGTTGTAATGGATAGTGTATTGACTGGTTAGCCCATTAATCTTGCTGCTATGATGGTGTTTTACATGGCCGAGGCTGGAGGAAGGAGAAGATCGTCACTACCCTACGGCATGATCTTAACGATGGTATTCAGAAGCCAAGGGGTTATAATTTTGGATAATGAACCCTCCAAGAGCCTGAGACACACTGATTATTATAGCTTGGCCACTTTACACCGAATGAGATTTGTTAAAATTAATGGTCAGTGGGAAAGGAAAGGAAACTTGGATGAGAGAGTCCCCGAGCCTAGACATTCTGTATCTTGTGAGGCTGGTCCATCTATGAGGATTCCATCTCCACATCCTAGTAGTCCTGCTCCTGCTCCTGTCCCAGTACCAGTGATTCCATCTACTTCATCTACTTCTTCAATTGGATTTTTGGACCTTCAGTTAGAGCAACTTAGAAGTCTTCTTGCTGCTCAGAAGGAAGATTTAAAGACTGAGTTTGACAACAAATTTACGAATCTTAAAGAAACTCTCTATTCATTAGATGATCGAATTGCCAAAATTGAATCAACACTTAGCTCTTCCACTGGATCTTTGAGTAGTGACTTGAAGAACATTTTGAAAAACTCAAAGACATTTATGGAGATTCTGAAATTTATTCAAAGTGCAATGCTGAGTTACAAGATAAAATTATCACTGCTTGTACTTTTGTTGATGAAAGATTAAAAGACTACGTCAAGCTTCAGTCTGAAGGAATGCAGAAGATTGTAGATCATTTAACCAGGATTATTAGAACTAATTTTTGATCTTCATGAATTATGATGTAATGGAAATACAATCTTGATGTAATGAAAGTTTTTGATATAATGATGTGCAGTTTAATGTAATGTCAAAGTTCAGTTCCATTTTGTAACACTTTTGATGCAATAAATTACCTTTTGATCTATCAATATGATCTTATGACTTAACTTTATTCTTTTTGTTGATTACAAAAAAGGGGGAGAAAGTTATGTCGTATATGCATTGGTTAATATGTGATTGAAATAGTAAGAATAAGAATAACTTGTTTAAAGCTTATTTGATTAGTATAAAGTTTGTTTGAAATTGCATAAATCTTAAGTATCAAAGGAAGAACAATTGATAATTTGAACCTCATAGGGGGAGCTACCTCATTCAGGGGGAGCCCACTTGTGAAGGTCGGTTCCTTAAAAATTTGAATTTAAGAATACTATGCATATACTCAATGTTTTTATAATCATCAAAAAGGAGGAGATTGTTGACCCAATCATTGATTTTCATGATTAATAAAGGAATTGAGTATATTTATTTGATTACTAATGGATTTGAGAAGTGTTTTAGGAGTTAAAATTATTTGATCAATTTAAATGAATTAAGAAACGTGTTTTGAATCCATTGCAAAACTTCAACTTCAAAGTTTCAGAACCTGGAGTCGACACTTAGAATTCCTGGAGCCGACCCCATGGCCATTCAAATTTTATTCTAATTTTTGATACGGTCTGGAGCCGACATCCAGAGTTTCGGAGCCGACACCCAGAGTTTTGGAGTCGACACTTACAGTGTCTGAAGTCGACTCCGATGCGGGAACAGAACGTTGATTTTTTGAGCATCCTGGAGCCGACACCTACAGAATTCGGGAGCCGACACCTGGCGATGGCGAGCCGACACTTACTTTTTCGGAGCCGACTCCTCAACGAACTTGGAAATTTCTATTTTTAAAAAAATGACCTGGAGCCGACACCTAAAAAGTTGGAGCCAACTCCAACCTGACTGGAACGAAAATTTAAATTGCCATATCAGCTCTAACGGTAATATTTCCTTTTTACATAATTTCTAACGGATATATTTTGTTTCCAGGTACACTCCAACGGCTTGTTTCATCCCAAAAATGGATTGAAGAAAATCTATAAAAAGGAAAAACATCCGTTTGAAAAAAAAAGAGACGAAAAAATAGAAAATATTTCAAATCAAAATCCGAGAAAGCCTGAGCCTGAATCTCAAGAGAAAAGCCTTCAAACTCAAATCCTTCCACTCCTAAAAGCTCAAAGAGGAATCCAAGGTGCCCCAAATCAAAAATCGGTGGATTTCCCAAATTGAAGAAAAAGCTCCGTTTCTTTCATTTCCAATCTTCTCAATTGCAACGACTGTGAGGAATTAAAGCTGAGGCTTGGTTCATCATTCAAAAGGGAGAAGAGAAAAAGAGGAAAAAAGAAAAGAAGAAAAGCTCACATTCAATCATCTCTAAACAGGCTTTTCTAAACTTGTTTACTTTATTTTGAATATTTGCTCAACTAAGGAGCTGTGAATCATTGTAAAACATTCTTATATTTGTTTGTGCTAGTTCTATCAAGGGGATTGAACTAGTGGAGGTTGTTAACCTCGGGTCAAGCTAGAATAGCTTGAGTTTAGGGTTTTGTGCTGGTGAGCCCAGAAAACCGGCTGGGTTCGTTGTGATCCTGAGGGAAAAACAACAAGTTGTGAGTTGTGCTCTTCTAAAACAACTCGGCTGTAATCTAGTCGATTATAGTATGGACCCAAGTGAATCTTGGAAGTGGACGTAGGTGTTGGATATACCGAACCACTATAAAATCTTTGTGTTTGTCGTGCATTCATTATCTCTATCTCTATCTTCTTGTTTGTGCTTTATATTTGCATTGCAATCAATTTCATTTGTCTTAGAGCAGATAATTTTTTTTAAAGGTTTAAATTTTTTTTAAAGAACCCAATTCACCCCCCCCCCCCCCTTGGGTTGTCATCTGGGCCAACAAGGACTATTGGCGATGGAGGAATCTCAATCGGTAATGATTGCAGGGGTGCAACATTGTTTGCGAGATCAGGCCTTTAGGATGCAGCCTGATCCGGAGCGTTTGACGTTGCTCTTCTTCGGTTGATCATTGAGGGATTGTTCTTCTTGTCAAGAACCTTATCTCCTTGATTTCAAGTTTAGCAGAACTTGAGGCCCTTCCTCTAGCGCCAATCTGTTGCTGTTGGGACCCATTCTTTGGCTTGGGCGTGGCCTGCGTCTGGATCCGGATTACAATCTCTCATCCGAATGAACCTGCAAGACAGTCATTGCACAAGAAACGTTGGGGGTGGCTCCTATGGAAGACCCTTCGATGCTCAAGTCAGTGAAGATTCACAGCAAACAGATGTGAGGAGAAGGCTCTTGCAGAAGAGTCCCTCATGAATGGTCTGTCGAGGGCTGAAAACTCTATTTGAGCTCTCTTAGTTTCAAGTGAGCGTACCTGAGGAAGCCTTAGGACCAGGTATTTATAAGCTGCTCGAATGTTGGCGGGCTATTACTTGAATTCTTGAGCGTGTCTTGAGAAGTTGGAAACCGATATGATTTGAATCTGATTCAAATCAAGTTAATTACGAGGCTGGTAAGATTCGAATCCTGTTTGTTATGAGGATCGATGATCAAGAAAGTTGATTGGTGCTTCAAGATTTGGTTATTTAGTTATTTATAGGCAATCGGCCATATTTAGCTTTATTTCCTTCTTAGGGGGACTGGGAATCGATGTGATTGGAATGCCGCCAAATAATCAGGGATTTAAATTTCTGTTGATCGTGATCAGAGGGTCATATTTGGCTTTTAATTTTCAAAAATTATTCTTGGTGCTGCCGATGTATGGAGATGGCTCGGTCTGCCGAGGAATGAGAATAATCTGGTCTTGCCTAGGCTCGATCATGCCAAGATATGAGAATGGTTCTATTTTGTTAAGGCATATCAATTTATCTTTTTTCAAATATAACATCTAACGGTGCATGAATATTAATGCAATGAAAATATTACCCCGAATCAGAAATCAACCATTCATTTAACTAATGAGGTGTCAAAATAGTCAAATGCTAAAAGTAGGCAAATATATAACACTTAAAAACTTGGCATTGGACCTTGACAATTCATTTTCAGCTGCTGCATATTGGCCATTGGATTATAAAAAAATAAAAAATAATATTAAAGTAAAGCAAGGAGCAGCTGTTAAACATGCAATCAGGAGGCTTTTTACTTACGCTTCAAAATCATCTACAAGTATTGTAGACCAAAGAATGTGTCATGCCTCTTGGTATATATTTATTCTTGGCAATGAATGCAACTTTCCACATTACTATTCCTATTAGTTCAGCAACTCTTCTTTTGGAGACCATACGGAATGTAAAAAAATGCATGAATTATGAATCCTATGAAGGTAAAAATTATATTTACATTTTCATTTTTATATAACCAATGTGCATCAATACAACCATAATAAAGATTAGAATTTTTAAAAAATAAAAAAATTATTTTGAAAAGCTTGAAAAGAATTTGGATGGCATATAATTAGAAAAAATAATAAAAAATATTTACTAAAAATAACTATGAGAAAGCAAAAGTAATGAATAATAATAAAAGAAATAATTGCTAGCAATAATATAAGTATCACTCAGTACAAAAAAATTCTAGATTCCTTCTGGAGCCGCATTATCTTTGGAGTACCCTGATGCATGCTAGGTATAGTGCCTGATCGTCAGACTTACATATCTGGTCGCCTAGGGGATGCTCCTCTTTTTGGAGAGAAGTTTATCGGTTTGGTCAGGCGATTAGGGATAATATATCTGGATGATTGGAGATGGATCACCGATCGATGTTATTCAGGACATCTGGATTTCTGAGCTTCCTCTCTCTCGATGGCCCTCTTTTATCAGTATTGATATCCCTTCCAGTTTAAGGGTTATGGATTTGATTTCCTTAGATCGCCCTGCCTGGGATATCCCCTCGGTGACCCGTTTCTTTGAGCTGGAGCTTTCTAGACGTATTCTCTCGATGCACCTTACTCCTGGTTGCTTATCTGACTCCAGGCTCTGGCAGAGATCATGTCTCTCCAGGGCTCCTACTAGGGACTTGATGAAGATATTCAGGCCGGTTTCCTAGCGATCGATGGATGCTGCTTGGATTTGAAAACTTCCCACCCTTCCCAGAGTGCAACTATTTATTTGGAAGCTTTTGTGGGACAGCCTTCCAACCTGTCTTCTTCTCTCTCAGAGGGGTCTATCGATCCAGCCGTGTTGTCCTTTATGTAGGTTGGAGGAGGAGTCCTCTGAGCATGCTATCTTCATTTGCTCAGAGCTAGACAGATCTAGCACATAGTGGGTTATTCTGTCAGGTTGGATGATCTGGGTTCATCTCGTTCCTCTTTCCTTCTTGATATTCGTAGAGCTTCTCTGCAGAGAAGTGGTCTTTGGGCTGCCACGGCTTATTAGATTTGGTTATCGAGGAACCAGCTTCTTTTCACGGATGATCCTATTCCTTCCATCATGCTTTTGAGGAAAATTAGATCTTTGGTTGCGGACTGTTCCTGGGTTGGTTCTGATGTCTCTGGCCTCTAGGGATCCCCTGCTGCTACGGCAGCGAACCGACATACGATTTTTATCTCCTGGGATCCCCCTCCTCCAAGGTGCATCAAAATCAACTTTGATGGGAGTGTCCTTGGTAGAACTGCTGGTTCTGCCTTTGTCATCCGCGGTCCTCATGGTGACTTGCTGGGAGCTGGAGGTTTTGGTACTATAGACTCCTTCGTCCCTATGTCCGAGCTTTATGCGGCTTGGGCGGGCATTTCTTTGCTGTCATGACTCTTTATGCTCAGAGGATTGTGATTAAGGGTGATTCCAAGTTGGTTATTTCTTGGCTGCAGAAGGAGAACTACCATTCCGGCCCTACTAATTCGATGCTTATGGACATGTGGACTATCCTCCGTGAGGTTGATCGTGCCCAGATTCATCATATTTATCGTGAAGCCAATTCGGCGGTGGATTGGGTGGCTTCTTCTGTGGCCCAACATGATGGTTCGTGAATCTGAAGGCCGGGTGATCTCTACCCTTCTTTGTTACAGCAAATTATGTATTTGAATCTATCTGGACTGATTCGTACTAGGCTAGTGTGGTCGTCCGCTTGTACCAATATGTATATATATATACCCTAGCCTACCCATTGTTTCCTTCCCACCTGTGATGCGCGCATAAGGCCTGTCAGGGCGTAGAAACCTCCGCTCCCTCCTTCCACCGAAGTCGCGGCGGCGGCGGCTGCTGCTTCTGCCCATCGTTTAATTCTTATTTTTCTCTATTCCGAGAGTATGGCTTCGACCCCAGCAAATAAGAAGAAGAACAAGAAGCCGGCTTCTTCCGAGCAGAAGAAATCGGAGGATGAGTCCGTGTCCTTTATGACTCAGGAGGAAAAGAAGAAGAAGCCGGGCAACGAGATCGACGAGATCTTCCAAGGAAAGAAGGCCAAGAAGCGAAAAGAACATGGAGAATCGAAGGAAGAGAAGCCATCGGAGGATTCCGAATTAAAGAAGAAGGCGAAGAAGAGAATAGGAGAGGAGGGCAATAATAATAAAAAGAAGAAGAAGAAGGGGGCGACGGTGGTGGATGATGGTCCCGAGGCTAAGGCGAAGCGGAGGAGGACGGCGGACGGGCTCTCCGTCTACACCGCGGATGAGCTGGGCATCGGGAATCCTGATGCCGGGGGTACCCCTCTCTGCCCTTTCGACTGTTCTTGCTGTTTCTGATCCTTCTTGGAAGACAAAGAAGGAATCCGGTGTCGTAAGTTTTTGATTTTGTGCTGAGGATTGTGTTGTTTTTGTCTTCTGTATGTAAGTAATTTTCTAGGTTAATTCGTGGAATTGTACTAAGTTGAGGTTTTAATCTTTAAAAAATTTGGTGATTTAGCATTCTCTGTATCAATTGAATTGATATTGACTTGTCAGGTACATCCGAATGAAAGGTGATAAATTCTTGAGCAAAGAAGCCACCTTTTAGTATGTAAACTGCAAACTGCTGTTGTTTTAACCATGCTGAGTGTGTTGTCTCATATCATCGTCTTTCGTTCTTTCTTTCTTCTTCTGTGTAGGGAATTTAGGGGCTATTAGCTATATTAGCTATTCTTTTTTCTGAATTAGGTCGCAATGCAAATGATTTTATGGGTTTACTTGTTTCCACTGCGTTAACTAACTGTGTGTTTAAAACTAGAAATTGATTCAATGAAAAGCTGGAGAAGATGATGAGTTGTGAGGAAACTTTGACGTTTTGGCGGTTAAACTATTGGTTTTTCTAGGTTTGATATGATGAGCAATTGGATAGCATGAATCTCAAAGTGCCTTTTTGGAAACCCAAATAGCTTATCCTTGTTTTATTGTAAAGAATGGAATTGAGAACAATTTTGCAAATACCTTGCATCTGAGTTACATGAGGTCTACAACATGAAGATTGGTTTACAAGGTAGAGATATTGTTTGTTTACAAGCTTTCATAGTTAATACTTATCAAGAGAGTGACAAGGTTAGGTTTGAGAGATTTTATTTGTTATTTCATATATTGTCCCTCAACCATAGTGACAGAAAACTAGCCTACATGTGAGATTGTGTCCCATATGCGTTACATAATCCAACTTTGGATCATTGGCCATCAAGGGAGCTGACGTAATTGGCTTCATTGTGAGCATAAAAATTAATAGAGTTATTGGTAATGAATAATCCATAATCAACTAGGTGTGTCAAAATCACAAAATTCTCTTCATGATATATTGAGATGAGATGTTCATGGTGTATGCATATATTGACACGTATAATTAACAACATAAGCCAAGTCAGCTATAGTAAGAGCTAATTATTGATGCGCATACCTATCGGAAGATGCCATTAAATAGAGATAAATTAAATCCCAAAACAACCTGAGAGGAACTCTAGCTTATAGCTGCCCATGTTACATCTTGAGAGAAGATAATGGGAATATTTAGCTTAATTCATGATAAGGCATCTTGGCATCATGTTGTATGCATCTTTAGGATATAGCTTAAGCTTCCTAGATTGTTCATGTCAGCTCTTTTATGAGGTTATTTTTTTGGCTCGTCTCACTTCCTAGATGATGATGATGCCATCTACATGCTCAAGCAAAATAAGAATGGTTGATCTTGTCTGTTTGATGAACATAAATGAATTTGTTGGGCTATAGTTGAACTACCAAATATTGAAGGTGTCTACCAAAACTCGAATGAAGCTGTTTGAGGCTATATATTACTTTATGCTAGCAACATACATATGAAGGATATAAAGGAAGAACCAGATCTAGGGAATGACTTCAAAAACTGCCAGAATGGGATAATAGTGTCAGTACCATGCTATTATAATTTGAAACCAGCACTAATATAGGCTTGGGACGTCAAGACTATGCACATCGATCATATCAACTATACCGCACCAATTGGACCAATGCATACTGACCGTATTGTATGGTTTTTTTTTTTCATTTTGTTTATATTTTGATGTCGGCATGCAGATCACATTTGTGGGTCATTCATTGTATTGTGACAGACTTGTTCCATGTTCCTCAACGATATGTGGTGGATAAGAGGATAAAGACAAGATGGATGGAGATAATGAGGGGAGAGGGTTGATGAAATAGTGGAATGAAAAGGATAATATTTTATTGAAGGAACATTTTATAATATTTATTGAAGGAATGTTTTTGGTTCTTGGTTGCCATACTTCATCAAATATATAAACACTATACAACCATGATTACAAAGAAGATAATCCTGACATCTTTAGATAATCACATGTGATAATAACAAAAGTTTTAAAAAATGAGAGCTCTATGCTCCAGCGACTGATTACTCATCATGGAAATTGGGTTAACTTCTATCATCCTCCTTTAATCCAGTTTTCTTTGGAATATATCTTCAGCAACTAATGTTGCTTGATAAAGAGGAAAGACTTTTTGATTTTAAAGGTTTGTAACTACGTCTATCTCCTTGTTCTTCATAAGCTTTCAAATGAAGTGGGAGAAAATATTGGTACACATGCATCATCCATGTGAAACCTTTTTTTTGTGATAGAAATAGCTGTTCTTGTATCAAATTACCAATTATTACTAGAAATATCTCTATTTGGGATCAAGTTTTTAAAAGCAATCCCAACCACGTTCCGTTGTTATAAGACCAATCACCTCCTGTTTCTTTAAGGATCCTACATCACATATGGAGCTGGGATAATTAACAGAGACATGGAGACATGATGTGAGCATATTCACTTACAGGTAGCAAAGGAGTTTTTCTGGTACATTAAACAAAGGGTGTAATACATCATTTCTTTTACACATCTAATGGTAATTCTAGACTTGTTGGATTCATGGGCAGTGCTTGGGACGGATGGCCATTGATCTATATTGATCGAAAGAGTACATTGAGATATGCCCTATTCCTTGGAAGAAGTGTGTTAACTTTTATGGGAGGTTACTATCCTTTCAACAATTGGAGTCTAAAGTGTATTGTGGCATCAACTTGTGCAGCTTAGGTAGTTTGACTCGAAAAATTGTTTGTAGAACTTGAGTGTTCCTACTTCCTAGCTTGAATCAGATGAGAGCTTGGAAATTTCCATTAAGGAGCCCAATGTCCCATGGATAATGCAAATGTATCAATATTTGTTACAACTTTCTTCTAGGGCTTGGGAAGAATAAGGAGATTGAAGTATGATATTGCTGAGACAAGGACTGATTGATGTCAAAAATCTATAAAGTTACATTGGTGTTTGGAATGTGTTTTGCTGAGTTAAGGGAGGATGGTGGAAGTTAACTCAAAAATTGATTATTTGACACCAAAGTTTCAGCTCTTAATCGATTTTCTATTGCTCTTTTCTATAATTTCATTGTATGACTCATTAGCTTAATCCCTCTATAATTTGCATAGTTTTGAATATCTCTTCTATTTTTGTATACGGATATTAATATGTTTTTTCTTCAATCATCTGGCATTCTTTTAGTTGCAATAATCTTATTAAATAAATTAGTTAACCACATGATTCCAATTTCTTCTAAGCCTTTCCAAACCTCAATAGAGATCGCATCTAGTCCTAATGCTTTTGCATTTTTTATTTTACTCAAAGCCTTTTTAACCTCAAGCATGTTAAATCTATGAAAAAATTTATGCTCATTTATTACTCCTAGGTTATCATGTTCTTCTACCCTTAAATTTATCAAATTATTTTTATTTAATATTTTTTTAAAATAAATTTTTCATCATTCTTTTATCTCTTCTTCTTTACTAAGACTCTTTCATCTTCATCCTTAATACATTTAATATAGTCAAGATCTTTTGTTTTCTTTTCTCTTAGTTTTGCTAATTTATATATAGTCTTTTCACATTCTTTCGTATCTAGTCTATTATATAAATCATCATAGGCTTTAAGTTTGACATTACTTACCGCTTTTTTAGCTTTTTCTTTACATTCCTATATTTTTTAAGACTTTCTTCATCCCTAGCCTTTTGTCAAATTTTATAGTTTGCCTTTTTAAGCTTGATGTCAGCTTGAACTTCCTTGTTACACCATCAAGTTTTCTTTTCTACTAGTCCTACTCCTTTTGATTCTCTTAGAACTTCTTTTGCTATATTTTTTATGCATTTAGTTGCTTTTTTTTCACATTAAGTTGGGATCACTATCTATATTTATAGTCATTATTCTAACTTTTTTTTAAAATAATTCTAATTTTTTTCTTTCAAATTCCATCATTTAATTTTTGAATTAATAGTTTTACGTTTTACTCTAGATTTCATTTTTATCCATATGTCTGCTACCATTATCCTATATTGTGAAATTAAACTTTCTTCTGGAATAACTTTATAGTTTTTGCATGTTATTTTATCTATCTTTCTAGTTAAGAAAAGTCTATTTGATTTTATTAGATCCACTTTTAAATGTTATTAAATGTTTATCTTTTTTTTTGAAACAAGTGTTTGCTATTATTAGATCATACGCCACTGCAAAATCTAATAAGCTCACGCCCTCTTCATTCCTATCTCTAAATCCATATCCTCCATGTATCATTTCATATCCATCCCTCTATTTACCTACATGTCTATTAAAATCTTCTCCCAAATATATCTTTTCTTCTTATGGTATTTCTTGCATTACTTCATCTATGTCTTCCTAAAATTGTATCTTAGTTTGTTGGTCTAATCCTACTTGTGCATATGCACTAATTATGTTAATTATATTATTCTCAATTATAAGTTTTAATGATATAATTCGATCTCCTTTCCTAGTTACCTTAACAACATATTCCTTAAAATTCTTATCTACAATTATTCTTACTCCATTTCTATTTTTATATTTTCAGTGTAATATAATTTATATTATGTATTCTCTATTTTACTAGATATTTCACCTACCCATTTAGTCTCTTGTAAGCATATTATATTTACTTTTCTTCTAATCATAATGTCAACTATCTTCATAGTTTTACTTGTTAGTGTTCTTATATTCCATGTTGCTACTCTAAGCTGACTATCATGGGCTAACTTCTTTACTCACACTCGTCCGTAGTGCAGGAACCCTTGTTCATTTATCATCATATCGGGCGTCGCATTGCCCAATTTTTGAAACATTCAGAGGCAGATGCAATGCGTCTCTTAACGGGGACGTCCTAGTCCTTCGTATTGTTTGATTTATCAGATTGACGGAGTTTTACACTGGCTGTCAACTATCTAACGTAACCCTCCTCCTTTATCCGGGCTTGGGACCGGCCTTGGTAGAGTTTGATGAAAATATTCTAAAGAAGTTAAATATGTTGTCCTTTGTGAACTGTGGGTGGTATACTATGTATATCTTTCAAACATGGTAAAAGAACTAGAGAAAAATACTTATGTTAGTTATATGTTTTCCTTTATCTTTATCCTTCAAAAGTTGCATTTCAATTTTCATTCCATCGCCAAAAGATGTAATCAACAAGCTATAATTGATGTCAAAGAAACCTTTAGACAATGGTTAAGCCTCAAACTATAGCATTTCTTTTTAATACCTTGGCAGCCTATAACATGGTTAGATGTTAAAAATTCTTTCTATGGTAAAATACAAGAGTAGGGTTATATGCCACAACCTCCAATTTTTGTTGATCCTGTAGATCCTTCACATTCCAGATCTCTTAACATTTTCAACTCTTTAACATTTGACTTGTTTCTTGGACTCTCCTTATAATTATTGGTTCTAATAATTGCAGGACCTCTATTGGTTCTTATAATTATTGTTTCTATGAAATACCCTTTTTTGTTTTAAATTATCTTAAAGAAATTATCTGCTTTTAAATGCTGTTGGTGGTAATTATTTGGCACAACAAACCAAAATAAACTAAAGAAAAGATCTCTTGGAATGTTTAATAGTCAAATTTTGAACTGAATTTGAGATGCCTTTCTTAGCAAATATACCAAAGAAGAGATGCTGGGGTCTTACAGGTGAAGTTGCGTGATATGCTGTCCAAATGGAACAGCAACCTCTGTTGTTAAATGCAAGGAAAGAAAATAACACCAAAATATCTTCTGGAGGTTATACTTCTGTTGATGTTCTGGTAAGAAATCCTAATTAGAGAGCCCGCATGTCTGTAGGATAGCACCCTTCATGAATTTCTTCAACATCTCCTTACCACAAGTGGCTTAGGAAGGGAAGATACCATCCTTGGTATGCTTCACATCAATGTCGAAAAGGCAAACCACAAGGCCAACGTCAACTATTACTATAGGCTTCTTGAGCTGCTCGACAGGATTCATAATTCCTTAGTCATTGCATTGCCAACTTACCAAACTTACTTGGACCCTCAGCTTATCAAAGTTTTGTTCAAATTTCTTACTAATTATTTTGGCCTTCAACCTCTCTCTTTTCTGTTTATATGATTTCGTTTTAGCGTCACATGAGGGGGAAAATGTTGTTGCATTTACATCTTCCAAGTCTTCTGCCCTGTTTGCACCACAACCTTTTAGCTGCTTAACAACATTGCTGCATGAATGTGAAACATATGGTGCACATGCTAACTGAATCATGATGTGGCCCTACAAACGTAAATATTTCTGCAATTATCAAAAAGATCCATGATAAATTGACAGGCTGCACTTATTTCGATTGATCTGCACTGGTTTAGAAAGATGAATGATAAGTAATCATGTACTAATCGTGGTATTATATCAACCCTTAGGTAGTGTTTGAAATAGGGGATAAGAGGAGATATCCAGAGGATATCCTCTTTTATTCCCAAAAGCCATAACTATAAGGTAGTGTTTGAAATAGGGGATAAGAGGGGATATCCCCGGGATATCCCCTTTTATTCCCAAAAGCCATAACTATAAGGTAGTGTTTGAAATAGGGGATAAGAGGGGATATCCCCTGGATATCCCCTCTTATTCTCAAAAGCCATAACTATAAGGGATAGCTGGGAATAAAGTTAACCAAGGGATAATCCATGGTTAATCATGGTTAACCATGGGATATCCCTTCAATTTATTCCCTAGAAAATGCAGGAATAGCTGGTTATCCCTCCAAATAAGAGTAAAAAAAAAGTTATCCTATGGATTTACCTTTTTGCATTTGATATGATCAATGGATAGCCAAGGGATATCCCTAGGGATAGCTAGGGGACAAACTCTATCCCGTACACTTATCCATGGATAATATTTTTTCTATTAAACATTACCTAAGGGATAGCTGGGAATAAAGTTAACCAAAGGGATAATCCATGGTTAACCATGGCATGGTTAACCATGAGATATTCCCTCAATTTATTCCCTAGAAAATGCAGGAATAGCTGGTTATCCCTTCAAATAAGAGGAAAAAAAAGTTATCCTATGGATTTACCTTTTTGCATTTGATATGATCAATGGGATAGCCAAGGGATATTCCTAGGGATAGCCAAGGGACAAACTCTATCCCGTACACTTATCCATGGATAATATTTTTTCTATCAAACACTACCTTAGGATTGAACCAGTACATTTAATAAATCTGAACCTCTCCTAACTTAAATATTTAGCCCAAAAAGTCTAGCATATTTCAAGTAATTCTATAAAGAAAAATTAGTAGCACGAGAAATTCTGTTGGAAAGTTTCATTATTATCTATGTGCTTAACATAGGCACTCCTTTTAAATCTAGTGCCAAGAAATGTTAAAACATAAGGAGAAAGTGTATTTTAGTTCTAATTTTTCATTTATAATTGGCAATTAAAGCATTGAAGGTAGATGCTTCCCACAGGATTAAGAATCATAATCAGTAAAAAGGTAGGGTGTTTACTGAGTTGCCTTCAAAATCTATTTGAGATTCTAGAGGGCATAATATATTTTTTATCAGAGCAACAGCATGTTTCTAAAGAATTTGATTTAGCAAATCAAAGAAAAAACAGTGATGACCAAAGCTGGGTTAGTCACAAATACTCACTTAAGGTCTGTGTCCACAATTCAGTCTGTATCTCTTATGCAGTTGGATTAGTGTTTATTACTCTAGGCTACAAATTGGTGCTTTTCATAAGCAGACTTTAGATATGTGATATCATGAAAGTAATCATAGGATGATGGAATGGTGTTGCTTTGAGAGAATTCAACAGGAAATGGAAAATTTAAAACCCAAAAAATAAAAATATTTCAATAGTCATAATATACCTTGTGATGTATTCATGTACATCACCTGCATTTTTAACATTACAATACCTGTGAAACTTGAGATCATTAGACAAAGGTTCATGGCTAAGGTTGTTGAGTGTTTGGTGGAAGCAGTTACACAGCTTGGGGAAAGAATTCTTAAACTACTCCTTCTATGAATCTATATTGGACCCGAGCATGACATGTTGCTATATCACAAAAACCAATACATGTGTGTGGAATTTGGTGTGCTTTTTATAAGAAAGCAAGCTATTCTTGTAATTGTTTATCTGAGGTATACTTGTGGGAAAACCTTGAGACTGGTTACAAAATGCCCCTTTTTTTCTCTTCTGTTATGACTGGGTCTTTGTATCAAATCCACATCATAAATGCTGCTCAGGTTGGTATTTTAATAACAAGGGCATATGCAAACTTGGAGGTTGCTGTTCTGCAGGGCATCTTCACTTCTGAATGGTCCTTACTGCAGACTTATTCTACTGTTGCAAAATGTGATTGTTCCTGATTTCTCATGGGAAAATTAGGATTTGGGCATGTTACTAGTCAAATATTTGATTTTATCTTATTTGTTTTTCTTCTCACTCTATTGATCCATCCATTATATGAATTTAATGGGACACCTACCTCCATCATTTGGAATATGTTGTGCTGAGAAATTCTTGACTTTGGAGAAGATAAAAGTTTTCACTCTTTAGTTGTTTATTGAGAAGGCACCTACTTGAACTCACAATTAAGCATAAACCATGGGTGGGTTTTGCTCTTGGAATTTCAGCTCTAAGTTATTGCAGCTGACAAGGACTGCAAATTTCTTATGGTTCTACATTGATAGTTAACAGGTTGCTATCAACCTTCTTGGTACAGAAACATGCTTGGGATCATGGTTGGTGCAGAATGGTGGATGATTTGGAAAGAGGGAGACTCAAGAATTTTTCTTAACGAAACGGTGGGGGAATGAACTGAAAGCATTTTATAGACCTCTTCCACTGTTGGACAATGATAGCAAACCCAAAAACTCAAGCTGGCTATAATCTCATTGTGCCTCAGCTTCTAAGACCTGCTAACAGCTGGAGGCCTTTCCTTGTATCTGCTTCGTACTCTGGTGCTTAAATGGTAGCTTACAGCAGCATATTGGTTTAATAAGTTTGGTGGTTAATGCCTCTCCGCTTTATGCTGTGTTATTATTTATTTGCATGGCCCTGGAGAAGGTCTCTCAGCTTAAATAATCTAGCTCCCAGAACATGATATGCACTTAAACCAATAATCTTAGTATCTAACCAGTTCGTGATCTGTCCGTTGATCAATATTCTAACCCCTAGTTAGTGTTGTATATTCTGTCTCCTAGGAACTAGCAATCACATGGATTCTTTATGTTTCCAGAAAGCAGATGGTTAGTTCTATTTTGAGATCCACTTATGCTGTGCTGACTGAACAAAAAGTGATTGATTAATAACACGATCTGTCCTACCAAAAAAATAACTTGATCTGGAATTTTGCGTTTTCTTGAAGGCAAAGTTCTTTTGAAAGGGTTTTCCATGGCAGACGATTGCCTACACAGGATATGTGATCTTATTTCTTTTTCATGAATAACAAAGATACAAGATTTATTCATGAATTTATATCTTATTCTAGGCCTTTGGTGTGTTCTCATTCACTTGCTGCTTGATTTTAGGGCATTTTTGTCATTAGGCATCACCAAAATTTTCTTGGATTTACATTATTGATATGGTATGTTCAAATATGAGGCTATCAAATTTCATGCCGATACTGTGCTTGAACTTTTAGTTAAGGGAAGGCTTATGAGACTCAGTTTTCTTCTTCTTTTTTTTTTTTTTTTTTTTCCCACTTGCCTCTGAAAGAAAATGTTGGGTAATGTTCATGGTAGTTAAGATGGCATGAGTTGTCTAAAATTATCACATATATCATAGATACCATTATGATGTAGCAACCGTGTCATCAAGAAATAATTAGTGTATCAAGATCTCATGATAGTGATTATATGAAGCATAAATAATAATCCACTAAATGCATCCTCTTTTCTCTAGTTTTAATTATTATTTTAAGATTTGACAAACTGTCTTGAGTTATTTGAGAAAGTAAGATGGATTTGTAACATTCCTGCTAAAACGCTGAGCAGCTAGAGCCTAGAAATATCCAGCTAGAAGGTGATAATATTTATTATCGACCATCTGATGTAAGTCATGCCTCTTGGTCGGAAACTCCTCTAATTCTTACTGCACGTTACTGTTGATATGTTCCTTGATGTCGTTACATCAGTAATGGTGGATCTTTTTCTTCCTTTCTGTGGTGATATGATTGATATTCAGTACTCTGACATGGTGTACAGCACAGCATAAATTGGTTGATGTGTACATGCCATTCCAATTTAATGAGCAATTCTGCTTTCTAGGATTCTCAAATTTCTAAACTAAACCAAATATGAATGAGATGTGAAGCTCTATGTTGCACCTAAGAAAATTTAATATATTTTCGTGTTGATTTATTTTATTTTCAATGTAGATTTTTGTTCTGTATAACTACTAATTTGAGCTTTTTCTTGACCTATTTTCATGACTTATTGTGAGCTTGTAATTTGCTTGCAGGGTGGCATGTGCTAAAGAATAGTAACATAATAGTAATGGATATAAAAACATACAGTTAGAGGAGGATGGGAGATGGTGAAGTCCTTGAATTATGTTGGATATTTGGAAGGCAAGGACCATGTGTGGGGAGAGTCCCTCAGGGGCATCATATCCTCTTTCCCACCAAAATCCTATCTTCAACAAACTCTTCAGTTCTACTTCAATTATGCTATTCTAGTTGACATCATTAAAGGGAGCCTGCAAAGTGATTCCTCCAAATGGATGATGGAGATGCCTATCAGGAATGAAATCTGAAAAAAATCGTACAGATCCAGACTCCAAAGAACAATGGTCATTGGATCAGGAGACATCCCATGAGCGGAGACCAAGGGGACCATTTCTTCGGCCGAGTTCTGGCCTCCCATACCACACCTTCATGCAATGGAGCTGCTCTTGTCATCCGGATATATACAACTCATGGCCATGCCCTGCTGATAAAAGAGGTTAGGAGATGTTATTAAATGAACCCAGTAATGGTCCCAACACAAATGATGGACGGTGGGGGTGTCCGGAGCTAAACTTTAATCTGAGCAGTAGTTGGTAGGTGATGGTGTTAAAATAGTGCAGCTGCAACGTTGTAGCAGGGCAATGTCCAAAGTTATGTTGTGATGCTTAACATACATGAACGTATGACAGGTATAACTCACCCACATCTTCTGAAGTCTGCTTTATAGTGCGAGATCATCCTGATTACACCACAAAACTGAGACATGTGGTGGGGCATCACTAATAAGAGAGTTGATAAAAGCTGCACCATTGGTGGTCAATCATTGATAAAAGTTTGGTGGAAAATGGGAGGGCAAGATGGAAAATAGATCTCTTGTACTAACTAAAATTATTTTTTCAATGCAATCGATTAGCTCTCTCATCATCATATTTTTTTAAAAAATTATTTTTGATACGAAAAGGCTATAGTTTAAGTTAAAACTACGTGGTTCAGAGATGCTCGAGTGAAAGTTAATGAGTAGCAAGTGAACTTGTTATAAGTACATAATGCATTTTTTTATTTGTTAGCACAATTAACTTCATTAGTGGATCAAAATTATATGATTCAAAAACTCAAAGTTAATAAATAGTAAATAGATTTAAGTTACAAGTATATAATATATTTTTTTATTCAATATAAAATTAAATATGAGTTATCACATGTTATCAGCATAGCTAATGTTGCCACCACATCATTTGTAACTAGGCTTTGGATTTGTCTTAGAAAAGAATTATTTATATATAAATTTTTCGTGTGTAAGTAATGTGTTAAGAGTTTTGATCTGATCTTTTGACGATGCAAGCACGCGTCTTGCGAAAGAAAGCCGAGGGAAGGTTCATACCTGGCGACGCGTCTCGCCAGCCAGTGGCATCATTACAAAATTGGACCGAAAGGTTTACCGTACCCATTGTAATAAGATTATGGTAGTGAGATCATTTGTCCCACATTGCACGTGTTTGGTTCTTTGTGTGGGAAAACTTCACTGGAGTTTTCTACTCACCAACCCTCCTGTCCCTCCCCTCCTTCCTTGTTAGTGCACAAAGACAAAATAAATCCAAGATATTAATTCATACAGGCTATGTTCGCACTAGCGTTTAGACATTGTTCACTGATGCACCAGTGTCAACAATGTTGCCAAAATTATTGTTCCTAGACGAGATTCCCTTATATTGAGGAACGAGAATATCTATATATGTTAAAGGTGACTTGCATTCAAGTCTGTTTAATAGAATTTCTTTAGGTACTCTGCCCCTCTTGTTATCTTTGGAGAACAAAAAAAAAAAAAAAAACGTTTAAGTGATGTCCAATGTTTAGCTCTAATTATATTTTTCTAGACTTGTAATAAGATTACTATAAAGGAAAAATTGCATGAAATGGCATAACAAAGAGCCATAATGTAATTGTTTGATTACAAACTCATATGCGAAGCAAAAAGAGGTTTACTAGCAGTAGCAAACAAGATGAAAAGAGAGAGAAAGAGCAAGAATTTGATTCATCTTAATTATGGTTTACCGTGGCTTACAGGGTCTCCTAACCTATCTATTTAGCTAATTTAAATTTAGTCCGAATGTACATTAATTTACATCATAAGATGCTTCTAGTGTTGGAAAAACACATTAGAAAAGGAGAAAATGCAATGAATAAGATTGATCAATTGCGAAATCCATTTGAGAGTGCATTGCACTACAATAAGGGTTTGAGGCATGCCATTTTTAGGCTTAGCCAAACCATATTTAGCTCCGGCATATGAGAGGAAGACAGACAAATTTAACAATTGGTCAACTAATGGGGTCCAAGCCACGAGAAAAATATTATTTTTCATCCCTTCCACATGTTGTGCTTAACAGTCGTTACATAGTTGGGTTCCCTGGACCGACTGTGCTAGCACAAAACCACATGCTACGTGTAACCAAAGCTATACATACACAACGTTTTGAACAACAAAGATGTGGCAAAAACTAGAGCTCATGAACCTGCGGCTCTCTACTCAGGTCCATGCATGGGTATGTGCTTTGAGAGGAGCCATCTTTTTGGCTTCCAAAAATCTTAAAACAAAAGAAAAGAAAAGAAAAAACAACAACGAGCTGATTTCCCCAAGGATGCCCACGTAATTAACGAGGATGAACAACTGTTGGATCACCCATTGGTTCGTGGGGAATCCCCCCTGAATGGAGTAGGACACGCCATCTACCGCCCGTGGCAGAGGCAGGCAGACAGCCGCATCGAGGAAAGAAAAGCTAAAATCCCATGCCTTAATGATTCGATCGACCCCCTCAGGTGTTGCACAGTGCCATATATAATGCGAAGCCGCTCCCTGTCACGGCGCTCGGTCATATAATAAAGCTGGCAGTAATAAAGGAGGAGGGCCACACGGATTGACGACACCGCTCTCGGCGACGTTGGGAGGAGAGGAAGCTGGAAATGGCGACCATCCTCCGCCTGGAGAGCTGTCTCCAAGGAATAAAGAAGACGGTTCTCAACAACCTCAATCCCACATGTCACGTGACCGGATTTGGAGCTTGTCTCTTTTAACAAGCCAAGTTCAAGCTCTGTTTGACCTATTTAAATATATATAGTTTAATTAAACTCTCTCTCTCTCTCTCTCTCTCTCTCTCTCTCTCTCTATTTATATATAAAGGACTTTCCATATGGTGCTTCTTAATTAAAAATATATATCAAATTATTGGTCATTGGATTGTAAACACGCAGCTGGATTTCCATGCATCCTTGGCAATCGATTAATACCGGCGTCGTAAATATGACCAAGGATTTTTTGAAGTTGATTTCAAATTTTAATTTGGAAGATCACTCTCGCGTCTGCTTAATTCCTCCTCCCTTCCTTCACGTCTGGTTAAGCCCTCATGCCTGCTTCTCTACTTCAGTGTCTTCTTTCTACGGTACTCTCACGTCTGCTTCCTCCTCTGCTGCCACCACTTACTATATATCTCGATCCCTTAATCTGTCCATCGCCTGCCTTCCACCCTATCTCCCTCTGTACGTGCTGCCATCCTCACCATCTCTCGATCTTGACCATCACCTCCTTCAATGCTACCAAGCTTCATCATCATCTAGAAAGGAAAAAACATGTATTAATTAAGGCTTTTTATCAACAACTTCAATTTAATATCACCGTCTCAAAATATAATAAAGAAGCCCCCCTCGAGGTTTCGTCAAAATCAATTTTGATGAAAATATTCATGAAAAATTTACTGATTCTGTTTTCATCATCTGCGGGTCTCAGGGTGATTTGTTGGCGACGGATGGATTTGATACCCTTGATTCCTCTGTCCCTATGATCGAGCTTTATGCTACTTGGACAGGTATTACTTATGCCTTCAAAAGGAGAATTTTTTCGAAGTCTCCACTAACCCAATTCTCAGGGACATATGGTATACCCTGCAGAAGGTTAATACTGCCCAGATCCGTCGTATATATCGTGAAGCCAATTCGGTGGCTGACTGGGCGGCGATTTCAGTGGCTCAGCATGCTGATTATTGGATATGGAGGCTGGATGATCTCTATCCTTTTGTTTTGCAGTAAATTTTGTATTCCAATCTATCTGAGCTGATTCGTACTAAACTAGTGTGATCGTCCACTTGCATCACCGTTGGTCCCAGAAAATTTATAGGCTTTACTTCTCTTTTAAGAAGATATTTACTTCTCTTAAATTCAATATTAATGACAGAATATAGATATTAAAAATTTATACTGTGGATCATAATTTATATCTCATATCAGAAAATTAAAAATATATTTTTTATTAGTTTCTTTTATATATATATATCACTACAAGAAAAATAAAATATTGCGACATCCAAATGCGTCGCAATTGCGTCGCTAAACATGCTATTGCGACGCAATAGCGACGCAATGACGGCGTCGCTCAGATGTCCGTCGCAATACACATTTGTCGCAATTGCGTCGCAATATTGCGACTCTCTGCGACGCAACATTGAGTCGCAATATTGCGACGCATCCAAATGCGTCGTTACATTTTAAAATTAATTTTTAATATTAAAAATTATTATTTAATATTACGACGCACTAAATTGTGTCGCAATATTGCGACGCATCTTGTTGCGTCGTAATATTTAATAATAATATTTTTGGTATAATAGCGACGCAATTTGAGTCGCTAATGCGTCGCAAATAAAATTTTTTTTAAAATATTGCGACGCAAGGTCATTGTGTCGCAATATTTATTAAAAATATTTTAGATATAATAGCGACGTAATTTTAGTCGCTAATGCGTCGCTATTAAATTTATTTTTAAATGATTGCGATGCCAGGTCATTGCGTTGTAATATTTAATAATAATATTTTAAAAATATTAGCGATGCAATTTCAATCGCTAATGCGTCGTAAATTAAATTTTTAAAAAATATAAAAGATTAAAAATTAAAATGGTTAATACAATTTCGTTAAATCTAAATATTGATAGAAATATTTTTCACTCAATCCAAATAATAATAAATTTTCAAAAATAATTCATATATTAAATTTTGAAGTTTTTACAACATAAAAAAAGAAAAAAAAATACATCAAGAATCTGGGCAATCACGTGGAGGCTGTGGAGGCTGAAGACTCTGCGACAAGCGGCTAACCATATCCCGCAAATAATGCATCTCATCTCGCATGTCTGCAATCTCCTGATCCCGACCTCGCATACGATCCTCAAAATCCTGCTCGACCTCCTGACGAACCTCCTCTGCAATAGATCTGCGAAGGTCGTGTAAACGCTCGAGAGGAAGATCACCAGAAGCTCGCGAGCTGGAGGCCTGATGGGGAAAATATGTAGAAGCTCTAGTGCCCAGACCATAGACCCTGCGGTCTCGTGGCTGGGCACCAACAGCCTCCAAAAACACATGCCGACTCTCCTCTGCTGAGAGTTCGACGGGCGTCTCCCCATCAGTAGAGTCGACCTGCGATGCCTGGGAGCGAAGCTCCTCGACTCGTGTCTTGAAATTAT